>JAQIXX010003352.1:0-20048 GCA_034700605.1 Willowsia nigromaculata | reverse complement strand
AATATAAGACTTTAAAAACTTTGTGCTGGTCAAAAATATTTTGTGCCGGGCATATTTTCGCTATAAAATAGCTCAAAATAACAATTTTTTGCCTAAAAGCTGCGAGTTTGGAGCTCCAAGCTGCGACTTTGGAGCTGCAGCTGCGAGTTTGGAGCTTTCAGAAGCTGCGAGTTTGGAGCTTGAAAGCTGCGACTTTGGAGCTGTCCCTAGACTGACATTATCTGATATTCAGTATTTATGTTTGGAAGCTTACAATTAATCATGCTGGGTAATTTTATGTTAAAACCAAGTTGTCATTTTTAAATAAGTATTTTGAAGGATTGCTTTGCTTTTTGCAGCTATTCCGTCCATATAAAATATTATTCTTCGAAAATAGCACTAAAGCAGAATACCAGAATACGCTAAGCCATCAACGGTTGAGGTTATTATTGTAGAGGTTACATCTGATATCGGGGTAATGTGACAATCGAGAGCAATGACATAAAATCTACTTTTCTATCAACTTGTAAGATTTTAACTAATAAGATACATAACTATGAATAAACAATGAAATATTACATTGCTAATAGCTTGATATACAAGTTAGCGACTAAATACCTATTTGTTCCATTTCATGTCGCGTTTCTATTCATTTATCGTACAAGTTACTTTTTAATTATCATGTTCTATACATACATTTTGTATTTTCAGCCCACAAACGAAGTACAAGCTGCAGATAAGACATAATGATTGCGGAAGTGTAGTGAATGGATCCAGAGTTACAACAGTCATTTTAGTGCAGGAGAATGTGCCTATCCTTACCCATAGCACGAGAAGATTTGTTGTGGTGTGCTCGTTCTCTCCGGAATCATTTGTGGTGAAAGCAGGGTAAGCAAAAGCATAATAAGCTACTAATATACGTCTTCATACAGGGAAAATACGATCTTTTAACAAAATTTTCCCACTAATTGAAATTGAAACCATAATCATGAAGCAAGGTATTGAACAAGCAAGAAAGATCTGAACTACAGATTAAATATTCGTCCGCGCGTGGGGCAACAAACTCGACATTATTGAGCAGAACTAGAGCGGGTCAAAGGCTTGCCTAAAGTATGTATCCATTGATGTATCGTCAGACATGTGCTGTGCTGATATCCAAAAATATCATAAAAAGAGGAGATTATTGACTGATTAATGAAAAAGAAGTGGAACAAATGCCATGAAACTCTTTCAAGTCTACGTAATTTCAGGGAATAATGATAGTCTTCTTACTCTTGTCCAGAAGCACTGGACGATATAAATGATAGCCAACATTTTAATGAAATGATATACCTAATAATAATATGTAATAACAACATGTATTTATGTCTGAGAAAAGATTAAGTGTCAACGTATTTTTGAAAATCAACATTTAATTCCAAATACATACTATTCTTACTTTTCAAAATAGGATTTTTAACATAGCCAGTAGCATCGCATCAAAGAAGAATATTTTGCTTTCTTTATACCACTTTGTTTAATGCGGTTTAAAAAGAGTTTATCCTTGGTAGAGTAAATATGAATTCCATATGCTTTAGTTTTTGAGTCCTAAAGTTTAGGTTTGTATTACAAACGACTGCATCCACTGAATTGACTTAATGATAAAATGAAAGGTGGAATTTTTTTCGTTATCCTGAATATCGTGGCTGAGCATAGTTTTAGATTTTTTGGTAATAAGATCAAGATCTTCTGTACATTGTACTGTATACTATCTAGCAGAGCGCTGACCTGTCGCTGTCACTTTTTTATTGGGAAATACATATGTATTTCATAAATTGAAGGAAATGTACTGCGCTGTTTTCTGTTAAACATGAAATTCTAAAATCACACGACGGCACAACAAAATCAGAATTTTATTTGAACTTAAAAAATATTCAGTTATGCTAATAGATTCCGTATGTAAAGTGTAAACCAAAAAAAAATCACTTCTAACCAGCGACGACATTATCATTGGACGATTTATTGGCTTAAGCTTTTGGAGATTACAGTTTGCCACTTCCACGAAAACCAAGTTAGACAAAGCGCCTGCAACATAAACGAATTTTAAAAGAGAATTTATTGTAGTTCACGTTTTTTTAAAATAAAAATAACGACGACTGTCTTCGAACTTGGAAGTGAAAACTATAAAAATGCCTATTACAACTAGTCCTTGGAAAAAGTGCTCCTCACATTATTCATGCATTTTGTTTGCCTTTTTCAGAGTGTCTCTTCCTCGCGAGACAAGTGTTGCCAAATCTCTTGATTTCTCCAAGCTAATTCGCATATCTCCCCAAACAAGCAACTTGTTGAACTCCGATGCAGACGCAAGTTCCAGTCACCACCAAGATGTCATGTCCAGCAATTTTGAAGATAGATCACTTCGCCCCGTATCCCAATACCATTCTCTTACTCAAGCCAATCCACTGTCGTCTGTCGGTGAAGGACGAGCCTTTTCAGATTCTTTACACAGAGGAACTTGGGAAACCTTCCTGGTGTTTGGAATGATATGCGTCGCAATCATTGCTAGCATGGCTTCTGTTATATGGTTTGTAAAGTCTTATCGAACTGCCGACAGTCATTCAGATTCGCAGAGAATAAGACGAAGCCACAGGGGTGATGTAGAATCGTTGGATGGATCCTCCGGCTACTCTTATGATGACAGCACCTACAGCTCTACATCAAATCAAAACAGTTTAGACACAAGATCGGATTTTGAAGTTGAACTTGATTTTGAGTTTTCTGAAGATGTAAATCGGCCTGATAATTGTAACATTTCATCTGGGCCTGCAACTGTGCCTAGCTCAACGAAAGCTTTGCCATCACACACACCAAAAATGCACTCGTTTGCCTAGAAAAGAGTGTTAACAATAAAAGTCCAGCTTTCAACCCTTCAATTTAAGTATTCCTAGTTAAAGACTTAAATCAATTGTAAACAGCATATTGTATCTTAAATAGGTGCAATGTATGCCCATACCAATTCTCGTTAGGCTGTCAGCTTTTACCAGTGCGTGGATTGTGAATGGGACTGATATGTTGTATGTGTATGTGTATGCTTTCTCCAGTGTTTAAGGCAGCGTTTTGTGATTTGTATAAATGATGTAGGTTTAAACGTACGTGTACATAATTTATTTAAAAGTCAATATTTCAGTATTTCTTGCTATAATTCCAGCCATGATTTTAGGATTAGCCGCTGTAAGTAGGTGATAAACTAATGTTCGTAAATTCATCAGAAGGTTATTGTACTGCAAAGTCGGTCTTACCGTTTACCGATACTTGTTACCCTTATGTCATAACCTCAACTTTGTTACAGTTAGGTATAGAATAAAATTATGATGAAATGGTATACTTGATAATTATTCATGATTAAAAAATAATTGTTGGGAATTAATGATTTAAGCTTTCGTCCAAATTATGTATATGAATATTCCGAATAATTTTTATTTCAAGACTCATCAACAATTACACAAAAATCAAGGACTCCTTATATTCTACAACAGTAATACTCAACGATGATTTCTTTCTAACTTTTGGAGTAATGCAATTTAAGGTTTTTAATGGTTTCGTCACCCGAGCCTACTTTAATACTAATAATAATGAATCAAACCTTTGTCATTTTTAACTACAACCATGTGTCAATCTCAAATCAAAACTACAAAAATGTGACAAATAAAAATAAAAGATTAAACAAGAACGGTTTGCGTAAAATATAATTACTCATTTCGTTTGCTGAGTTTCAGGAGACCGAATATAAACTCCGTTGGGAAATCTTGCCATAAATTTCTTTATATATTCCTTCGTTTTGTGCTTTACACTATCAGTCACTTCCAACGACGTAACGTCACGAGTATGTTTCAGTTCCTTCAAAAGAATTGCATGGGTAATCTGAAAAAAAAAACAAAGATTAGCACGTCTATACATGTAGACATGAAGAGCAAGCACATTTGTGAAATTTGAAGCCCGAGGTCATACCTTTCGTGCTAAATGTTTGAAGTCATCAGTGTTTTTGATATGCTCACTTTTGCGGTAGGGATTTAAATGAGCAACTACAACCGTAGCGATAGAGTTTCGGAAAGCATCTTTGATACTACTCGCTTCTTTGCTGCTAACTCTCTTGTCAACACTGGCACTGCCGCTAGTACTGGCAGTAGCTGTAGCTTCAACTGCTGGTGCTTTCTCCTTTGCTTTCTTTTGCATCGCCATTGCTTTCTTTTTGGCAGCATGTCGTGCTGCTCTTTCGGCAGATTTTTTCTTTGCATCCAGATCTCTACTGTCAAATCCTAAACCGGGTATCATCACAACATCCATGCTAGGTGTACTACTTATTATTCGACTTGGCCCTGCTGACACCCGTGAAAAGAAGCCGTCATTTTCTTCTTCCAAGCTCTGCTGGCTCAGTGTCAAGTCTAACTCTGTTTCGATTGGGGATGACGATTCGATATTTTCTTCTTGCTTCTCGACAGGAGGTTTTGGCTTTGGTTTACTTGTTGAAGACCTTTTCGGACCACCTGGTCTTTCCTTTCTTCTTTTCTTTTGTAATGACTTCTTCGCAGCAGCGTCTATTTTACCTTCTTTCACTTTTTTGGCAGCCTCTTTGGAAACATCTTCAGTCTTTGACGCATCCTCTTTTTTAGATGCAGGTACACTTTCAGGGGACGCTTGAGTGTCCTTCATGTGTAACCTGGCTAATTTCTCCTCTAGGGCTTTTTTCTTATTTTCTTTTATCATCTCCTTCGAGAATCCCTTTTCGTCATCTGCTCGTGGCTGTTATCATAAATCAAAATAAAACAATGCAATGGTTAAACAGAAATCAATTTAAGACAATGTTCATATATCTTATGCATTGGGAAGCCTGACGACTTACGCTGATAATTCTTTCTTCTACGAGACCAGATTTCTTCCTCCGTTGTGCTCTTTCAATTATTTTGGTACGCCATGTCTGAATACTTGCTTTCTTAGTTATAGAAGGGGACCCTTCATTAACAACTTCTTCAACTTCTTCCTCTTCCTCACTACTAGTTTCTGACGATTCAGAAGAAGAAACTTCTTCCATGGTTGGTGGATCCCACCTGGTAACGCGAGATCGTACATGGTAATAATAGCAACGACCTTCATCGTCAACTGCCATCTTCCAGTTTCTTGGAAGTTCCTGTGGCGGAATCGGAGGTGGTGGAGGCAGTCCAGGTGGCCAGGGTGGAAAGGCTTGTTCAGGTTCAACTGGTGCTACGACAGCTGGTACCGTTGTGTCGGTCGTTTCCGATTGAGGGGGATATTGCGATAATTGCACGAATTTAATAAGTTCAGGTGGCATGGTCGGGTCTTCAAATAATAAACAAACATTGTCATCAAATTATTACTTACATTAAATCCAGGTGAGATAAATTAAAGCTAAAGTTACCATCAATATTTATGGCTTTCCACATGACGGTTTTCGGATCCAAATAATGAACTCCATGTGGATCTACAATTGGCGTCGTTGCTGGATCAAGCCCAACAAGAGCACAGCGTTCCTGATGCAAGTTTACGAGTGCATCTTGTTGTTTTCTAAGCATTTCTTGCTCTTCCCTTTCTTTCACAGACTGTTCAAAGTGTTTTCGCCACTGCTCCTTTGTCACACCAGGAGGAATTATCCTACTTGGGTAACGATGAAACTGTGGCTGTGTAGAATCTAAAACAGGGACTCTCCTTTCTCCTCTGCGGTATTGTTTATTTCGATGGTCCCTACAGAAAAATCAGTTGCGGTTGTTATATTCATTTCATTTATATTACAAAGACGAACACCGACAAATACAAAAATTTTAAAATTACCTGTCATAGCTCGAAGGTATTCCACCAGAACTCTGAATAGTGCTAATTTGTCCTTTGTCTGCTTCTCTTTCATGCTCTTTCATTTGTTCGATCCTTTCCTTCTTAGGGATACGGAAAACTTCCTTCAAGTCAGCCCATGACTCCAACAATGACTTAGAAAGGGGAACAAAGTTCCAGGTTTTTTCTTCCACGACTTCTTGCATTCCTTCTGCTGTGGAGGTAGGTTCTTCTTTATTCTCTGACGTATCCATCATCTCCTTTTCCTGAGATTCCACTTTTACAGGTTCCGCTACGTTAGACGTTTCTGTCTCCACCTTCTTCACTTCCACAGGAGGAACATCGTTCCGCTTTACCAGCGTGATAGAAGTGGTCACCTGTGGCACAGAGCACCACTTTTCTACCAATGATAAAATTTTACTGTCCAACAACAGTGTCCTGTTTGGTATTGGAAGAGACTGAAGGGATTGAAGAAACTGGAAACAAATCAAATCAAACAAATCAAAACCAGTTGTGAGCAATGTTTCTAGAGTACAAAGAAAAAAGAGGTAGTAATAGTAGTGAAATTTTTCATACCAGCGTATGATACACATCATTTCGGATTAACTGAGGACCATCACTTTCATGTGGAAGCGGCAAGTCGATCATCCAACTCCATATAAGTCGAAGCCCATGATAATCCAAAAACAGTCTCCTGCAAGGTGTCTCTCCATTAATTAAAATCTTGAGAAGCCTTTCTCTGTCATCCCAGCTTTCAGCACGCACCATGAGACGACTGAGCGTCAAAGTATGGTTGCGATTTTTAAGCCCACTCGCTTCCAATTTAGCAAGCTCTTCTCTAAACTGTAATTAAAATAAAAATGTTGTCAAATGCCATACACGTTAAATGTAACATTATTACGCTTGCTCGATGTTCAAAAACTAACCGCCATATCTTCCAGGTGAACATTTTTCCTCTTCTTTCTTTCCACTTTAACTTTTGGCTTTACTTTGTCCTCAACTTCCTCAGCCTCAGTTTCGCGAGTGATTTCCTCTTCCTCTTCTTCCTTGTCTTCTGCTTCCTCAGGTGCTTCATCATCTTCCTCACCAATCCAGCCTCTGCAGCTCTCAGTCATACAAAAGCATTTCTGTGCTTTTTTACTACAAAAAGAATACCATTGAGTCAGTCTTTACTCTTAATATAAATTTTTACTTTTAAAGTGCATAGCTAATTTAACCATACCCGTATCGTTGAAACTGATAATCAAATGTTATCTCATCTCCTGGCTGTAAGTCAGTGATTGCAAAAAATCCTATGCGAACTTCTCCGTTTACAGTCCACTACAAAATGCAAGTTGTAGCTCATTAGAATCGCATTTACTAATCAGCTCTATAAAAGACATATAAATCGGACTACCTACCTTTTGCGTTTCACAATTAGGTTCACAACTGTGATTGATAAATCTAGAACAGTTTCCTCTCAAAGTTGCATCGATAATGGCATCCGACTTGAGGGCCATAAAGTAGAAATGCTCGTGGTTCCCTTTAGCATATTCGTTGGTTCTTCTTTCGAATTCTGGTACATCAAGAACCTCACCAACATACTCAATCACGAATCCACCTCTACAATAATAACAAGATACGAATAGAAAAATAATAGCATTTGAAAATTAACTCTCATCCGAATATAGACATTGAATTCTCTAGGGCTTACTCAGGTATATATTGTAGCGTCCTCAGACCATGTCCTTTCTTTTCTGTCTTGAAAACTTCAAGGGAAGCATATTCTTTCTTCTGAAAGCGTCGGTTGGAGCAGTTCTCACCAGTTGGACATCGATTTCCACTGCAGAGATTTAAAAAAAATTAGTTACCGACAAATTTAAAGTTACCAACAAACTGCACACAAAAATCACGCGAATGAAATTTTGAAAAAAATATTTCAAATTACCATTCAACCATCAAAAGCCTATTGAGACAATCCTCACTACATCCAAGCTCGCCTCCCAACACATCTTCTTTACTTAAGTAGCAGTCGCATACCATGCCCCTGTTCTCCTTGCTAATTTTTCGTTCAGTCCTATAAATGCTTTCATCTATTCCGTCAAATTTCTTCAATTTCTCTAAAAGTTCATCATCGGTTCCATCGAATGCCAGGTGACCTTTTCGCTTCATTAAATTATCAGATGGAATAAATGCATCTGCAGCACTGGTAACTAAACATCCATCTGAGGACCCAGGTTCCCCACCCGAACCGAATGTTCTCACTGACTCGGCATCTAAGGAGTACCTCCACCTGGACTTTAATTTCTGTGGTTTTCCTCCCGAGCTCGTTCCTCCACTTGACGACAACGCTGAAAGGTTGGGGGCTGATGAAGCATTGGACATGCCATTTCTGGTCCCATCACCTGAAGGGGATGAATATCCTGATGTTGCGGAACATGGCATACTGGTAGAACTGTTGGAATTAGAATCCTCCTCATGAAGCGATAAACTACTGCGACTAATGCCGGACGACTCTGACAACGAAGACACCACTTCCCTCCGGCGTCCGCGACTCCCTCTTTGCTCTTCTAATGTTTTGATTCTGGAGCTCCTTCGTACCTTTGAGTTCTCATTTTCCTCAGACATTTCTTCTTTCTTTGCATTTTCAGAACTAGTCATGGGTTTCGCTTCATCCTCTGCTTTTGTAATACTCAACTGTTGTAAATTTTTGCACTCTTCCTCCACACCGGATGAGCTTGGACCACTCATAAAATTAAACGGGGCCGAAATAGAAGGAGTAGTAATATTTGCGTCGCAATCATCTAAGTCTAACCCTGGTATTCCACTGCCCCCACTTTGTCCAAACGTTTGCTCAGATTTCAAAATAGACGAGAAGAAACTTGACGTTCCTGGACTTTGTTCCGTTTCCATCGGTGTACATGACGAGTCAGATTCTTTTTTCACAGGAAAAGCTAAATTTGGTGTAGTGTCCATGACCAAGTCTTCGTTGACCAAATCTAACCGGTCAGTTTCCATTGATTCCACATTCTCCTGTGCTACCTTGGGTTTTCTCCCTCGTCGTTTTGGCTGTTGTTGCGGGGGTGGAGGAGCAGGGCTGGCTATTGGCGGTGAACTTTGGGCTATAGGTGAACTGACCGAAGATTCTTGACTCTTTTTAGGTCGTCCTCTTCCACGTTTCGTTTGCGCAGGACTAGATTCAGTGTTGTCAAGTTTTACCGTTGACCCATCCGTCTGCCCCTAAAATCCAGAATTTATGATCATAATTATGAAACAAAAGATGAACAGATCTAAACAACAATAGTAGTAATATTTGAAACTCACAGACGATGAGGTGATATTAGAATCAACAGACGTTGTTTGACTCTTTCTGGGTCTTCCGGGTCTTCTATGTTCTGGAGGGGGTGGCGGAGGTACCCCCTCCAGAATATCAGGGCTTGCACTTCGCTGCATTATGAACTCTGTGAACCTTAATTGTATACTGGCAATAATTCTATCGTAAAGTCAAACATGACCATGAAGGTAAATCCAACTATATAACACAACAATCAACGTAATTTAGGTTTCTACACTGATTATTTGGTGAAACATGAGGATAATTCAATAATTAATCCAACCACACTGTGTTCCTATAAACACTTCATTCAAACTAACAATCTCGTTTCAAATGTTTCATAGGTTGTAGGTATTCAATCCGGCGATAACCGGAAGACCGCGACCGTCCGCTTTATACCTTGAACCCTAACACTTGCTGACAAACTTAATTACTCTCTAGGCCATCTTCGAGAGTAAAAATTCACAAACTATTCCAAAATTCCAAGAAAAACCGTCTCTTTTGACTTGTCTTTAATCTAGAGAGAATCATCCTCCAAAGAAAGGAAAATTACTTCTCGATGTTTTGTTTTGAGATCGTGCCGTGCTTGTATATGCTACGAGTTCAGCAGCTTCTTTCACAACACGAACAAGACGAGTTATCGGCGTGAGCAAATCAGATGTACATGTGCATAATATGGCAAGCCTTGTTCATTGTTAGTCTTGCATCACCAATTTAGCATAACTTGTTTAGATCTATGATTAATTCATTCTTTCATGCCACACTTCGAAATATTCGATTCAAACACTTTCCGTCCAAATTATCTGATCCTTCATTCTGTTCTGCTGGAGTGGGGTCAGCCATTTTAAGACATTAGCCATGCATGGTTAGTTAGTTAGTTGCTTCTTGCACGTGACGAAAATTTTATATGAATGATGAATTGAATAAAGTGGTCTTATGTGTCATGAAAAATAAATTCTCCCAGTGTAATTGTTTGATGGTTTTTCGTTACCATTAATGCTGAAATTTAGGCCAAAGATTTAAAACATTTGAGTTTTTATTATTTCGATTAAACGTAGACTTACATTGATGTGATCGTATCTTTTCCGTAGATTCGCTAAGATAATTTTAATCAGTAAAGTATTTTATTAAATGTATGAATTATCTAAAGAGACGCGAAGTATTTGACAAGACTATTCACGAAGACTATTTTTTCAAGAGACGAGATTTATAGGGCTTGTTGCTAATTATTTCCTGCAAATATAGTAATAATAGTTTTTTAACAGGTAAGAGTAAGGTCAAGTTAACTTGGCTTTATTGATCGTATTTATACAATTAAAAACGTATTCCTTGTATAAGGTCAGATTTTACAAGCAGTATAATGCGCCTTTACGAGTCACATATTTATGTATCCGTAGAATGAGGAGGATTCGTTTTCTCACGGACTTATTGCCTACTGAAAATTCAATGAATAGCTTTGTTAGCATTATTTCAGAGAGAGAGAGAGGCAAAACACCTATCCTGCTAATTAACTTGCACAATCCATTTCTTCGTAACTGGACTGCAATTATATTACTTTTAGTTATACAATAAAACATCATCAAAAATGCAAGTTCAATGCGGTAAAAATAACTTGAACAAAATTTTTGTTGATTGATGTTTTCATGGGTTTAAAAAATGTATTTACGCTACGTAACCCGTTCCAGTGACACGTTTGCCACAAAATCGCTTTTCAGAGATAAAAATGTAATTATTAGTAGATCTAGGTCAAATGAAAAAACACTTGAGTTGATAATACATTAGAATAATACGGGACTTATAGTGAAGAACTAACTTTGCGATTGATTTCGAGGTTTCTACAATACTAAAATTATGTAGATATATACACATACTGTACATGGTTTATATCACAATACTGTGTCATTAACATTAGGATTTTTCTGATACATCATTTTTAATAAAATGATGCATTAGAGCTACGCTGTACAATATACGATACAACAGAAATGTGCAAAGTAAATTGATAATTTTAAATATAAGTTGAGTAAATTAATATTTCAAAAAGTAAACCTAAAATAAAAATCAGTATCATGAACCAAACTTTCCATCATAATTAAAAACTGCCTCTCTTTAAAATTACACGACATACTTTTCTCAGTTCTCACAAAACACGCTTTCATCAGTGCCAGAATCAGTCCAAATTGACATAAAATGATATAATTTATGGATTTTTAGAGATTCAGTGATTAAGCAACAAATACTTGAGCACTAATTACATGACAGAGTCAGGGAGCCTCTCTATAACTGATACACAAGATTACTTTTTAGTATTTCGCCATTTTAAACTGATTATTTATATCAAAACCTATACTCTATTTCCTCGACTGTTTCTGCTCCTTGAGCTCGCCAAGTCATGCTCGTCGTTTCCACTTCCACCGCTGTTCTTCTTTGTCGGCCTATGAAGTTCAATGAAGTGACTTAATTCTCTGGGTAGATCGCCATCTCCATACGCGATCCCGTATTTGCACACAGCTCTGGCAACAATGCATTTCAATGAGACGTGTTCCAAAGGAAGTAATCCTAATCCGGCGAGTTGCTTTTTATTTTGAAGCACTGTTAAAGGACTTTGGTTTTGCTGATCAAGCTGATCCAAATGAGCACCATTTTCGAGGAGTAGCTCCACAATCTTAAAAAAAACATGCATAAATACAACTGCTATAGTTTGGAATCATATTACCCCCACCCTATTAAAAGTCTAATTGTTGCTTTACCTGTGGGTTGAAATTTTCGTTGGACACAACAACATGTAATGGGGTAGCTCGGCTGTCATTGACTTCATTGACATTAGCTCCACATTCAATGAGATACTTGGCGACTTCAAATGATGGAAACACGTATACCTAAATTGATCGAATTGAAAACGGAACTGTTAGCCTCGAATCAAATCAATATGATTCGATGTTTGAATATGACCTTGAAACGTACCTGATGATCGTCCACGAAGAAATGGCTACGAACAACGTTGGTTTTGCTTACTGCCATGTGCAGCAATGAGTCTCCAGTGCTACACATTCGTAGTCGATATCGTACTAATTTCTCTGTCATCTAAACGAATTATATGAAGAAATTTGATAATTTATTGGAACTTTGCATTATAAAGCTCTCATAATATTTTTATACATACCTTTCTAAGCTGAAGTGCATCTTCCTTGGTTTTATTTGGTGCTCTTAGAAGCAAGTATAGTAAATGTGTGCAACATCGTAAACATCTGCAAAGACAATTTAATAATTGAAATGTGAGGAACACATAACTTTTATAAATGAGAAATCTATGACATCTTATGGAAAATCGTACCTATCAAAGCACTCCTGTTGTCGCTTAAAAACTGGTCTAACTTTTACCAATTTAGCAGCAGCTGGGAACTGGTCAACAAGAAGCTGAAATGTTCCCATAAGATCTTCAATGTGCAATGGATGATTGGAAGCATTTCTGTCCAGGTCACGATTTCGATCCAAATCCAGGTACAAACGAATCTGTAAATACATAAATCAGTTACTGATAACTGATCTCTCACACATTTCAGATATGTAACAGCATTCCATATTTGGGAAAATATTATTACCAGAGCAAGAGCAGTAAAACAGGTATCTCCGTACAATAGCGAGTCTTTTTGAATTCTCAGTTGCAAGGCATATCGCCAAAGATGTATGCACATCAGATACTGCGACGAGTCCGCGTAGGCGGCACCTCTGTACATAATCCTGAAAATAATGTCCTTGTGACATAGTCCCAAGATCCTCTCCGCAATTAGAAGACTGTTAACTCTCATAAGTTCCAAATCTGTGGCAATGTTTTCTAGCTCTTCCTTCGTATTGAATTCAGTTACTTCCACTTCCACACCTGAAGAACATAAGTAGTAGGGTATAATGATATTATGCAAGAACACTGATAGAAATAGAATCCTGCCAATAATACAGAGATGGACAAACATACCTTCGTGATTGTAAACCTTCGCGTAAAGCGGTGTGTATCCAAGTGGTTTCTTCGGCAAATCTGGCAATTCTCCAGTAGAGTCGTACCTAATTTCAATAGCTTTTTTCCAGTATTGTAAAGCCATTTGTATATCGTGATGCTCATCCAAAAATGTCGATCCCATGAGCTCATGCATCTCTGCTTTTCGCTCCCTCGTATAGTCCGGGATGATATCCAGCAAATGGTTAAAAATTATCGTTGCTCCTTTCAAGCAGGATGTCTGAAGTGCGTCGTCTCCATATCTGTTTTTCAGGAAGGGATCGGCCCCATGTGCTGCAAAAAAGTTAAAAATTTAAAAATGAAATCACTGCATATGTTAGTTGTTTCATATCGCGTAATAGAATACAGCGAATGAATTGAGAAGAATCATTCTCATGTACCTACCTATCAATAATTTCGTTGTGTCAAAACGATGCTCCTGAATCGCATAGTGAAGCGCAGCCTTTAGCTGAATGTCTTGTGCATTTACGTTCGCACCATGGACCAGTAAATACTCGCATAATGTTGAACTCTGAACAGAGTTTATCAAACAGGTACCACCTATGACAATTCACACAGAGAAACTTAGCACTTGATATTAAAATATGTATAAAATATAGTAATGGATCATACACTTACCATTAAAATTTGGCAAGCCAATATCAGCTCCAGCATGCTCCACCAAATAATGAACCACATCAAAATGTGTCATGAAACAGGCACTACGCACTGGCGTGGAACCAGTATCGCTGACAGCATTCACATTTGCACCATGCTTCACTAGACACTTGACGATGTTCAAGCGTCCGCAAACCGCTGCACACCATAATGGAGTGACGCGATGACACGTTTTCTCATCCACCACCTCGTAAGTTCCTTTCTGTTCCACATCCGCCCCACAAGTTTCGATCAGATACTCGACAATTTCCAAATTTCCCCTTTTGCAAGCAATAAAGAGTGGAGCGCAGTTATCAGTTCGGCCAACAATGGAAACTATTTCCTTCCTTTCTGTCTTATCCAATCTTTCCAAACTGGTTCTCAGGTGATACGTCAGTCTAGCGCCTGGTGCTGCTGAGCGTACCTCACTGTGCAAATCTTCACTCAGAGACTCCTTAGTCCGTGGCCCCCCACTGTTGGTTGCCCCTTGAGTCGAGGACTTCCCAAATGTCCACATTTTGTTGAACATGCTGACTTTGAGTTAGTTGCTCCAGATTAAAAGTTGACTAGAGTATGCGTTCTATGAATCGTTTTCGGTTTTATTCACTATAATAGCTTCTTAGAGAGTTTTGACTTGTTCAACTATTTTCGAAACTTATTGACAAAAATATCCCCTATTTTCATCTCAGCAAAGTATTACGAAGGAAGAGTGCGGTATTAAGGCATTGTGAATTAAGACATTAAATGAGCTTTTTGGTCTTTTGTTTAAAAAATTAGAGCAATGACTATTATGTGAAAGTCGAAAGAATAAAAAATTTAACAAACAAGGAATAGGAATCAAACTCCCGGAAGCGGTTTAATCAACTCTTTACGTTGCGTGGTTTTCTTCTTCTTTAATGGTCTTGATGATGGTGGCTGCGTTCAGAATAAAAATACTTCCTGCAAAATAAAACAATAAACCACAATCCTCATGAATATGTAGTTTTTAAAGCAAACATGAAAATATTTATGATGTTTAAGTAATAATAAAAAATATTATTTCATATCTAAACTTGTATTTGTTCTAGTGTCTACTTAAACACATACTTTTAGGAAATTGATAGCTTGAATAACATCTTGAAAGCTAGCTCAAAAATAACCTAATTCATTATTTTTGCAAGAGACACACCAAGTCCATGCATGAATGTACCGAGTGCCGATTTCTATTTGGATAAGCCACTGAAATATTTGTGAATGGGAGAGATCAACCTTTTTCCTGTGGAATTTTCATATATTTGCTCTGGTTGAGGTGCTTCAATTCAAGATTTTCTATGAGATTAGACACGAATCCACATGAGTGGCTAAAATTAACTAACAAGTTTAGCAAAGCTCTAGCTCTTGAAAACAAGAGTCATCTCACCTTACAGCTCTCTGTAACTTTATAGAAAGGGTATAGGTACAAAAATGTGCAAAAATATCTCTGCAGTGTTAACAGTGGCTAAAATGGAAGAAAATATTATGCAGTAAGAAAAGATTAAATATTCACGGCTCAGATCCAGCCTACATCCCGCTTCTGTCCAACAACAAAGAGCATCAAACCAAACTTCTCTCAAAGTTCTCTCATTCATTATGTAACTATGCATGAATTACATTGTACACCTGAGTACCTGTCCCTGTCCCCACCAGTCACTGCTTTGGCTTATTATCGTGCTCTTATGCTTCATAGGCATGTGCAAATCTGCAAACCTATCCATATCTACATAATAACAGATCTTACACTTATCCAGCTTTAGTTATAAAAAGCTTATCCTACTATCAGCGTTCTCATCGCTTCCCATGCATTTTTAGTGCTATTATTAGGTACAAACACAACTATTGTGTTCAAAAAATTACACTTTGGTTTGACTTGCTTATTGAAACAAACAAGAAATGCAAAGTTCTTTCTTCTGTCATCGGCCATTATGTTTCAAGTTTATAGCAGGAGTAAAACAGGCATAAAACGAGACTAGAAATGGCCGGAGTGCAATGCCAAAGTTGAAGTACCTTTCCTATGAAAAGTCTTTGTCTTGCTATTAAAGTAGTTTGTGCGGATTTTTTCTTCGAGTTGGCATTTACCAATCGATTTTTCATGCTGCGACTGGAAATTTTTGTGGAGTTGTCAATTTATAAGGTCATTTCAGCAAGGAAAAAATGAAGATTCGGTAATAAATGTAAATTTCATCTCGGTACATGACTGTGAGACTGCGTGATGACTGGTAAGTGATGACGTTAGAAGTTGAAGATAATTGAAAAGAAACTTGACAAATGTCATAAAAATATGGTTGGTTCTAATCGATGTCAATGAGCGTTATTGATAACCCCATTTAAAAAATCAATGTCATTGAGTAATGATGTAAAGTTAGAAAGAATGGCAGCCACACTTGTGCCGTCTTAATCCTCAATTGAGAGTCTTGAGAGATGAAAACAAACTAATTAATAATGCGCCTGCCACGAGAAGATGAGGAATGGAGCTAATAATTAATTTTAAGATTAAATTAGTGCATTATCGCAGTACAGTCTTCTTCACGGTATTCAGTTGACTTAAAATAGAACAAAATACTATATGTCACGCAAAGAGGTTATCGTTAAAACTACTTGATAAGGAATAACCTAGAATAAATAAATAAAGTTTTAAATCATGACTTATCCGGATCCCAAGCAGGCAATAGTCAGCGCAATTTTCTAGTTTATGCTCATTCATAACATTTAAAAAAAGAAATTTCATTTCGACTTGACATATCACGCGCTCAAGTTGCGAAACCAAATCACTATATACTTCAAAATATCCAAAGAGCGCATGGCTAACCCCACAATATTCTTGTGTGATTAATAGAAAATGATAGTAATAAGTTATATTAAAGTCTTTGTGATGATATCCTTAGCTGTTTTGTTATCGTCATCATACACAATAGGCGTATTATATGCATCTATACTTGTGCTGCTGTCAGTACACAACATTAGAGATAGTATATTGTATCTAAATGCACTTTATTGCAAGCAAACCTATTAAAGTGAACAATGAAAAGACTAGCATGTTCATAATTTGGCAGTCAGCTAACTGCAATTGACAAACTCATGCCCGTAACAAACCATTTTACGCCTGATGTTCATGCTACATGCACCGTTGACTATAATATGTCCACTGTAACATGCTTCATCATACACTGGATTTCATTCATGACTCATGAATATGGAATGAGGTTTTTTAAAATATTCATGCTTTACGTCAGTATAAACAAACAAATTTTATATGTTAAAAAAGTAAAACTTAATTTTTTTATTTTAGTTTTCACTCACGTTTTGTACTGATTCAAGCACTATTCTTTGAACTGCAAAGCTGCCATCCACGTCCGCCAGAAATTCATTTATTAGAAATTTTTTATGACGAAGCACTAGCTGAAAATATGATTAAATCAAGATGTCATTAGACAACTATAGTGAACAAGTGCTTGAAAATTTTCAAGTTGTAAGTCTGATTTTACTTTCGGTTTGCCCTACTGCACTTTTTAAAAACCGTGTACAAACGAGACAAAGCTCTCTTTATAATCAGCCTGCTCTTCTTCTGCGTCTACACTGTTGAGAGTATACTTTATTCATTTACTAAATTACCTTTGATTGCAACATTGGTAATTAAAATTTATAGTATTTTTATGTGTGTTTTATTCTAGTGTCAGCAGTACTCAATACACACACAGTAAAATTATACTGCTATCTGTACTTACACTATTTCTGTAACTAGCCGTAACACACTGCGCTTCACATCGCTACTGACGAAAGTGCAAAACATGTCTGTTTCTCTACTACTGCATTCTTCTAGTCTATATCACAAGTATCACTACCATACTTACAATTTTATACTTGTTTTTATACAATTTATTATTATTGCAAGCTTGCTTGGTGTTCTGTCCATTTTTTGTTTTCTCGTTAAGATTATAAGAGGCTTAGATACTTAGATTGTATGTTGAATTGTATGTACACTTATATAGCCACACACACACACACAGAGGCAATTTTACAAAGCAGAAAGTGTATACCTACGTAATAACTTGCATGCAGTAAAGTTTTATCTCTGCAGTTGTTCTGTACTTCTTATAACTACACCAAAGTAGAAGATTCTCCCTCACTTTTAATGTATTATTCATAATATAGCATGTAGTATGTATGTGGGAACTGGGAACCAAAAAGTGAGGTTAGAGAAAACGTCGAACAAAATGCGAGAGAGGCTTTTATTGTTATCGTTTTATATATTCTTGCTCCTGCAGATACACCTTACTGCCTTAGTCTTTATGCATGTATCTATTTTCTTGATGTATACATTTAACTTAACTACACTTGCTATAAGGCAAAATGTTTCAACAATGCATGATATACAACAGCGTGGTGGTCGGTGAGAGTGAGAGGCGATCTTTATAATGACCAACAAAAGGTAAAGAAATTTTTTAAAAATATGTGTTATCCTCCTCGTGATAAGATGCACTCACATTATCAGTCGGTTTGCTCTTGCTCTACTATATATCGGCTGCTGCTGCATCGCAGAAAGTAATCATGAAAAAAGCAATGCAATATACAGAAGTGCATAGTAAGATTTCATGCCTATATTTACTGTCATATATTATGAGCTTCGTATATAAGAGGCATTTAACTTCTTTTAAAGGGAACAGAGCACATGCTTTATGCATGCTCTTTTGATGAAGTCAAAACTGGATTGGGTTATTCCCAGAGCGTCGAGAAGTTTACTGAAGACTAGGGAGGATGATAAACTAACAAAACGTTCGTGATGTTACTGCCGTCGCTGTTAACGTCGTCTTATGCACGTAGCATATTTTTTAACTAGGTATATGTTTTAAAAGAATTTATCATGTATAATATATAGCTTAAGATTCGAGTAGTATGCAGCATTTTGTCTTAAATTCTTTCAAAAAGCCAAACGAAAATGATTTTACTACTATGCTACTGTTTGCATAAGATTATTTTGAATCATATGCATCACGAGTCACGAGTACATGTGCATATAGGTTGCATTTGAGCTCAGAGTTTATTCTGTTGTAATAGGCACCAACTATGGGCAATCAATTTTGTTGATTCTTCGTTGGAAGTTATGCGTTAGTTTCAATGATTAGCATATTTATAGTAAACTTTCATGCGTTATGCTACGCATTGGGAGCGAAACACAGACGAGCATATTGAATCTGGCGTGTGAATTAAATTATAAAGTTTATATTTTAGCTATGAGTATGATCGTAATTGAGTGTCGATATTTTTACTGTTGCATGAAAACAAAAACTGAAGATCAAACTGAATGATTTACAAAATGATGACGACAACATTTATCTGTTTTATTTGACTTAAAAATCAACTATACTCTCATTTACCAAAAACCAATATAGCGCCTTTCTTCATGCTAGTACAAGCAGAGTATGAGTTTTATATTCGACTAGAAACTGCAATAAACTTCATCTACCATTCTGGTTATAATGTAGGTAAGAGTAAAAGAATCTTCATTTTAATCCAAAGTGTTATCATGAGTGTTGTTTCATTGTAAGTTTGCGTAGAGGTACGCATGTTGATTGACATTTCTGATGAAGCCACATAAATCGTTCATTTTTACTTTGTCTTCTTTCTGGACGATTGTTAGGTAGATGATATTTGCATGCAATTATGAATTGCTATAGATCGCCCCATGAACTATTGTACCTGCAACAACTAGTTTTATGAATTGGGTAAAGACAATGACTCGGTTATTGTTTTTTATTCATTTCGCTTCACTCTGTTAATTTTTACAAATTCACTTGGCTTGGCATGCTAGTGGTTTTACAAGGCGCATAATACCTCATATCATGATTCGTGATACGATCTCCGTTGAAATAACTTTGGTAGCTGGCTTTTATTTGACCTGCAGGAAGGTGAAGGTGTGACATGAGATTTATAAATTCATATCATCAATTATTTCATAGCGGAACGCTAATTGAAAGAGTGAATCCCGTGAGTTGCATGCAATGTACTTCAAATACTCCAATGTGTTATGCAAGTAATCTGGTTATAACCGCATGTTATGTTTTATCAGTTAATTGATTATTGGTACTTAACATTAAAAATGATTTTATCGGCATATAATCGTTAATCCTAATTAATAGGAAAGTTTTATGCGTACACTTAAGTAGTAAATAAAAGGCGAACATTACATGAAGCATACCGACGGCGACACAACAACTAGGGCTATATGCACGAAAAATTTTTTGAGATAAAGGGCTATATGCACGAAATTTTTTT
>JAQIXX010003351.1:0-20066 GCA_034700605.1 Willowsia nigromaculata | reverse complement strand
TACATTGAACGTGCACTATTGTTTGCTACGCAGTAAAACACAAGATATAGGTATCACATTAGCATATTATACAAATATGATGGTTCTGGAATCTTACAACTTTTTTGATACATAAAACATAGGTACTAGCTTAGCTACGTACAGACACACAAAATACACGATTTTCTTACTTCATCTTACAGCAAAACCGATACGTCTTCGATTTCATCTTGGAAATCATTGAAACGAAAATTCTCGATGTCCGAAAGGATTTTGTAGTTGTCATCTCTTCCCAAAAACATTCAACATGCCGTGAAAATTTACTTTACAAATCCATGAAACTTTTGCTTTTGTTTGGGAAGATTTGTGATTTTGTTCCGTAACATAATACAAAAGTCACGAGCATCACTAAGGAACTCATCATAAAAAAGAATGAAATGAAAATGATTGAGCGAATATTCAACGGTCAACGTATTTAAAATTTTCAAGTCAACTAATCTAGTCAAAGTGTAGACCTAGTTCTGATCTTGGAATTAACTAAAATATGTACATTAAAACACAATATAATCTCTAGGCAATTAATCAGTTGGCATTGTAGGTGGAGTAGAAAACGATTGAAAGAAGGGATTTACCAATTAGGTAGTCGTCAATCGGCTCTGCGAAAAAGGCAAGCAAATTTGCTCTGATCAAAAGACGGAGACTAGGAAGGTACTGGTTAGCAGTTTTTTAAGTCAAGTTGGAGCAATAATAAATTATTGACTGAGAAGAGACATGAGCATGTTTGCAGACTTGAGAATGGAATGGTTCGATTAAGATATGCGAATCTTTTTGAGAAGTACGAGCATGAAGCTACTGCAGAAAACAGTTAGTCAATTATTTACCAAAAATGATTTACTAGGAAGAGCTGTAAGAACAGAAAAACAAAACTCTTTCTGCCCTTTCTGCAGTTTTACAGGTTATTTTAAACTATTTTACACATTTTGCCATGAATAGTTCACATAAAGCAATTTGCTTAAAAGCGAAACAAATTTTTAGATGTGTACTTGACTCATAAGGAGATTTTAATAATCGTAATGTGTTAGTTATTTATTTACCCTAATTTTGGAATATTTATTGATCTATTAATTTTTAGGCATTTGGTTCTTCTTACAAAACATTCTTAGGTAATACGAGGACGACTTAACAACCAGACAAAACATCTAGTCCTAAAATTCACAACGCATTTTCAGACATCATCTCCCTTTATTTCACGATTTGAAAGGAAATTTACTAACGTTTTTTTGATGTCCTAATAAATATAAAATATATATTACAACAATATGGTTAACAAGGTAGACTCCTTCAAGTCTCCTATTACGTATTCTTCCATTGTCACAACGCCTATCAATTTATATTCATGTTTCTTCTTGGTCCCTTACCGTCTTCAATGGATTCAGGATGAAGGTATTTTTAGAGCAACATCCTCAGGTTTTCAAAAGGTAATAATCTTTCTTCTTTGAAACCAAGGGATTTAGTGAGCTAATACAATTCTTCATGCTATTAACTTAAAGGTCATTTGCGGAGTTTTGTATGCTCTATTCCTTGGTACACGACTTTGGCGAGCTCTCCACAAACAGAATTTTCTTCAGTTCAATGAAGGTCTTCAGTCCACTGCCATCCAACAAACAAATCCAATATTTACACAGATTGGAGTAATCCCAGGAGTATATGTAGTTCCATTTTTAATCACATGGTTATCCTGGAAGTGTCCAAAATATTTTGCAGCTTTGGCAAATGACATGCAAAAAATTATTCCCAAATTGCAGTTCAAGCGACTGCTTCTGACAATTTTTCTTTGTTTTATCCCATTTATCAATTGTGTTGTGATGTTTAATCAAGAGGTTCTGAAAAGTCAACACTCATTTTTTAATTTTCTTTTGAAATATTGGTTAAACGATAATGCTCCTGGCACGACGCATAATTTCTTAAAATATAGTATTTTGACACTCAATTTTATAGTAGAATTAGTGGATACATTGTTTGAAACATACTGGATTCTTATTCTAATTTGCATTTACATTTATACTTCCGAATTTGCAGCGCAATTGAACAGATGTATTAACATACAAGAAGTGAGAAAATCCTTTAAAATGCATCACAAGTTTTTATTAATAAAGTCGCACCAATTACATAAATGTAATTAATAATTGATTTTTGATTTACAGAGCCGATGTCTTATGAAACAAATGCAAAGTTTTATTTCAATTTGTAATAACGATCTGGTATTGGGTAAAGTAACACTCTGTATTTTCGTGGAGTATATTCTCCTACATTCACAGTTCGCACAACATTTACTGTTCTCGTCTAAAGACGATAGCATTTTCAGCCAAATGTCGAACTTTCCGTTTCTGTTTATGTCAATATTCTTGTGGATTATGGCTGCTAATGTAAATACAAAGGTAAGAGAAGAGTACACCTGTTGTTTTTATTAAAACTCCGTTATGATCATTCTTAAGACGTTTACAATAAACAGTTTTACTTCGGGATTTTAGATACATAACACTGTTGACAACTGGATTGACATGCATCGAGATAATCAATTCCTGTCTGTGCAAGATCAAATTATGGTGATTGCAACTGGAAACGATTTTCACAGACGGAATATTGGAATTTCAAATGGGTTTTTTGTGGTCACCTACTCTTTTCTTGGTTCCGTAAGAAAATTGCTGAACTTACATAAAAATGAGCTTAAACTTTTAGGCTATAAATTCATATTTATATTCACAGCTCATTGGCTTGCTAATGACTTACACACTAATTGCGAATCAGTCATCCTCAACTCGTTTGGAGCAAATCTCTTGCTAGTTTTATTTTTTTCGGACATGAAAATTCTTACAAATGACTTGGGAGCACGAAGTTTGCCACCCCTGGTCAACCTGAAAAATCCCTGGTGAAACCCTTTCCTGATACAAAACGAAATCCCTGATGACCCCAAACAAATCCCTGGTGAGTCCCAAAAAACCCTGAAATTGGCTAAAATTTCGGCGAAAATCCCTGATTTTCCATCAAAAATCCATGATAAGCAAAAAAACGGCTCCGCCGAAAATACCCTGGTTTTCGGGAGCAATGCTCCCCAAACTGGTGGTAGATCCCTGATGAGCAAAAAAACGGGTCCCTGGTCAATACCCAATGCCTGGTCACGAAAAAAAACCTGGTAGCACCGCTACCGTGCTTGCTCCCAAATTTCCATGTCCGTTTTTTGACTATCATATTGTATAACAATTTATAAAATTTACTAAACTATTCTGTCTAATTTCTCTGGGAATTGTTTAAGGTTAGAAAAAAATATCCAACGGCCTTACTGTTAATCTTGGCTACTCTCTTTACTTAAACACTAGGCTTTGAACTAAAAGTTCTCAGGACTCACAAAGCTTAGAACGATTTACTATTTATTTCCTTGGTGTATGAGCAAGATTAGGACTTAAATTTTGTAAAATAGACCAGGAAAACATTTCGAAATTTGTAATCGAATTAAAAAATGCGATTTTATAGATTAGTTTTAAAAACTTCGCATTTATAAAGCAAGTGTATTGTCAGAGTCATATACAAAATGCAATTTGGTGTAAAAAATAAACAATTTATTGCATTTAATTGCAATTTTTCATAAAGTAAGCAGGAAAAAGAATTCGTCACACGTGTGTGTGACACCACAATTAGTAACCAAAAATTCTGTATTCGTTACTCAGTAATAATATTTTAAATTTTTTTAAAGCTGGAAAAATATTAGTATTCCAATATGGGTGCTTCAAATATAGGCTGTAGTTCACAATTGGTAACTTCAGGAACATTTTAAGCACTTTTGTATCAAACGAATGTGTGTGAAACTCGACTTGAGTATAACTAGTGTGATCTTGGTACTTCAGAACTATTAAAGCCGTCTGTAAAATCATTTGATTTGTTTGCTTAGTTAATTAATATTTTTACAGAAATTTTTTGTAGAACACGTTTCAAGTAGTTCTTCATTGTGTCAGCAACACCCTTAAAAAGTGAGTGTTCATGTTTTTCTTTGTGTATTAACAAAAAGTCACCACATACTGCAACGGCACATATAATGGGTGTATAGCTTTGAGCATCTACACTCTATATGCAAGGAAATAACATGAAATAGAAGAACATTTTTGCACTTTTTAAAGCAGAAGCTGTCCTTGAGGGCGATTTGTATGGAATACATTTGTAGAACATATAGAGAACTGCAGATACTATCCAATATTTACAACAACCTACAAACCGGTGCTCTTACTATATCTATTATTGTGCTTGTTTCTTTCTGCTTCATTTTACCATTATATGTAGTTGATAAATAAAACACGAATTTGCCTGCTCCATTTTTAATATTTTGCATATTAAATGTGTGTGACTCAGCAGCCATTAATATTGAGCTTGATGGAACCTGCCGTTCTGGTGTATTCAAGGCTTGCAAAAAACTCTTGAAATTTACTGAATCTTTGTCGTGTGTACGAAAACGACAAGTGGTTCGAAGACATGTAAGGTCATGGCGTATGATTAAGTTAAATTTGGGCTCTGTTAATTTTTTTGATGAGTTTACTCCTTTAAGGCTTCTAGAGTTTAACATAAGCACAACTATAAACTTGCTACTAATTAAATACAACTGATAATAATTGCTTTAGTATTACGCGTTTACAATAAAGTTGAAACTGAATCGTGAATTCTTGCTTTGGTGAGGCATGAATGTATTTTTGAACATATCCTAATCATACGCAATATTAGCATTGATTGCTCCGTGAATTTTGAGTGTTAGGTGAACATGAATATTATGCAGTTATGTATTAATTAAATGTAAATATTCATCCCTTAACTAGAATTTAGTTAAAAAAGGAGTCACAGGCATAAAATCTTAATGACGCATCATAGGTTTGCAAAAATGGAAGATAAAAATAATTTTTGTACCAAGTTGTATCAATTTGTACATTAATCAATCTGCTTAGTCTAAAATATTTCTTCAAGGTATTTGGAGAAGAAAACAATCATTACTGAATACCGACAAACCATGATGGTCTTTCGTACGCATTTACATCAGTGTACATACTTTATAAATAATAGCTATTGAAATTTCAGGGTAAAATAAATAAAATAAGAACTTTCGGAAATAATTTTTAGCATTGATGGAAAGGAAATATTTGAATTGCATTGTATAATTAGTTCTGTTTGATAAGAAATATTAATGGGTTCACGTAACCAAGTTTCAGGGAAGCAGTACTCTTTCTCTCTATTTACAGATTTCTGCTGACTTATCCTAGCTTAATTAGTTAGAGTTTTGTGGAAAAAAGATTTTATTTGATAATAAGTATTTACCTAGGTATATTTGCTTGTCTTATATTCTAGATTGAAAGCGTGTTTACACAAATATGATTAAGATATTGATTGAAATGATCTTCAAGCACTGAAATACATTCAGTTCATGTGTACAATACATGTCAAATGCAGATTACGTTAGGGCAGACATTCTGCAATAATTATTTTAAATACAAATAAGAAACTAGGTAACTGCTTACATACATTCAATTTATAGTCATCGCCCGACGCCCAAATCAATTAAATTTTTGTGTGGTATTTGCATACTTATAATTGTCAAAAATATCTGTCGAAGCATGAGCTGATTAAATAAACATTTTAAGATGGATTGTTGTTCTGATAATGAAATTTCTTGTCAAAAAATGCTTCATGGATTTGGAAGACAGAGTGAGAACTTTTCAAATAATTTTTCGATAAGATGTTATGCAAATATAAATTTTGATGTAAGTTCGAAATACTAGCTTCGAAATTGATTTTTAAATCAACAGCTAAGGTGAACTCATTTTAATCCTAAACTATCACATGAAAATGGTCTTGTACTCCCTGTGTAAACAAAACATGATCAAATAGTTGTTTCACTGATAGTACGCTGTAATACAAGGAGTATACTTATCGACGATTAAAATTATATGCTGGCAAGAGTTTTTAAAACCTTTTCGCTTTCCTACACTCAATTTAAATTAGGGTATGTAAACATTTTGTTGTAATTGTCTGATTTGAGTCCATATATTTCATGTAAATGTTTAGGAGCAAACCCATCAAGTTCATCCTGCTTACCAAAAAAAATTTAAACATTTAAATGATTTGTATTTATTTTTCAGTTGTTGAATATTGTAAAATATTGTGATAAGATAGCTAAAGTAAAGGTTTAAATTATTTGACCGTAAAAGCTTTATGATTATTTGCAAACCGTTGATTACCGCAAAGTAAACTCACCAAGAGTAAATACCCTGACTTTACGCAAGTTAATATACTGAAATTGTATTTACACAAATAAATATAGGACGGATGTACTTGACAAAACCATCATTCGATGTCCATTTTAAATTCTGAAAACGGACTTCATCACAGAGAAAAGGTGGTGGTAACTTCACTTCACGTGGCAAGAAACAAGGTCAATGTGAAACACTGCAATACTTAGTAGATTAATGGGATAATTTCGTAAATTTATAGTATTTAACAAATATTCAGCCCGAAAAAGGACAAACTAAGAAGCTAAAGGAACACATTCGTATAATCTCTTTAAAAATTACAAATGTACAATTAAACAGTAGTATGCGTAAATGAGTAATCAATGTGTGATTCAGTTTAAAGTTTGCTAGCTTGAAATCTCAGGTTGAAAAAATTAGATTTGAAGCTGAATCTGGTCCCTTATCTGGATAATTTGTTATAATTAGTTCCAGAATTTCTCATCAAAAATGCTAACCGAAAACCAATTTGATTTGTTACTGCGCTACAATCTAAAGTTTATAAGCTCTGTATCAACATGTCTTTTCACTGCTGACAACATTCAAGGTGATTTTATTACGGTTGTATCTGCAACTGCAGCATTACGAAAGTATAAAATCAAAACCATTACTGCATGCATATGTGCTGCCATGCTGTATATCCAGCTATACTTGGAACGAGAAAAATCATTTTCAACTTTAGTAGAAGGACTTTATGTTGCAGTCATCACCACAACACAGGTTCCTGCTGCAATGGAACATTTGAGAAATCCAAAGGATTTCGCAGCAATCTTTAATGCGTTCGTTCAATTTGAAAGGGAACACTCAGGTAATTATCAAGGCTGATTTATGCCACGTTTTATCTAATACAGCCGCTCGTTTTTATGCTGGAACGTTTACTTATTTCGATGATGTTTGCATTTAATACATATACTCATTCTAAACAAGTAAAAAAAAATTATTTCTGATTTCTAGATCTAACCGTTATGAAACCAGCAAGTCCATGGACATTCTCAATCGCAACCCGACTAAAGGCTTACATTCTACATTACTGTAGAATTGCCCTATTCATTCAACATTACTGTTCTAATATTGACATTGGCTCCAATAGCTTTGTTGTATTTCATACCATGCTTACCAGGAAACTTGGGCAGTATTTTAATTGCTGAATGCGTCCCTGGGGCTTATTTGGATGGGTTTCAAGCAAAACTGTTTATAGCAGTTACATCTTTAATTTCTAGCATTGTGATAAACTTCATATGTGTCCCTGCACTGCTAAATCTTGTTTATTTCCAAAGCTTACTGGCCATTTGTTTGGCAAGCTATTTGCACTCTTTAAAGAAGAAGCTTTCCTTGAATGCGATTCGTATTGAATTCATCTGTAGAACATATAGAGAACTGCAGATACTATCCAATATTTACAACAACCTACAAAGCAATGTTCTTACTATATCTATTATTGTGCTTGTTTCTTT
Source organism: Willowsia nigromaculata (assembly GCA_034700605.1). Classification (NCBI taxonomy): domain Eukaryota; kingdom Metazoa; phylum Arthropoda; class Collembola; order Entomobryomorpha; family Entomobryidae; genus Willowsia; species Willowsia nigromaculata. The sequence continues at coordinate 12,313 of JAQIXX010003351.1, read as the reverse complement.
CTGCTTCATTGTACCTTTATATGCAGTTGTTGAATACAACACGAATTTGCCTGCTCCATTTTTAATATTTTGCATATTAAATGTGTGTGACTCAACAGCCATTAATATTGAGCTTGATGGAACCTGCCGCTCTGGTGTATTCAAAGCTTGCAAAAAACTCTTGAAATTTACTGAATCCTTATCGTGTGTAAGAACACGACAAGTGGTTCGAAGACATGTAAGGTCATGGCGTATGATCAAGGTAAATTTGGGCTCGGTTAATTTTTTTGATGAGTTTACTCCTTTAAGGCTTCTAGAGTTTGAGATAAGCACAACTATAAACTTGCTATTAATTTAATACAACTGATAATTGTTTTAGTATTATGCATTTACAATAAAGTTTAAACTGCACAGAACCGGGACTTTTTGCTTTGCTCAGGCATAAAAGTATTCTTTAAACCTATTCTAGTTACACGCAACATCATTTGCATTGAATACTCCGTGGTTGAAGTTTAAATATACGAGGTATTTTCATAATGTGTGCATCAACTTTGATAGCGCTTTTCTCAACGACGGCTTTGTTGTATAAGCAGATCGGCACATCATTTGATAGATAAAAAGCAGTTCTTTTAAATGACGTATTGGTCTTGGCAATCGGCCATTGCTGTGAAGAATGCCAAGCTTGAATGTCCAGGCGATGCAGTTGCACTTGAACTAAAATTTTAGTGTGTAAGTAAGCAAGAAAAATCCAAAACGTTTTCCCAATGGACTAAGATTCTTTTTATGGTAAAACTTCTATTTGAGGATGAAATATAGCTCTACTATTGTGAGTATAGGACAAAGAGACAGGGTTTTTTATAGTTCATGTGTGGCTTATACCTCGCTTTACGGATGGCTGTACGAAAAACTTGCATTTACAAGATTATAGTGCTTGTTATATGGAACCGGAAATGAGTTTTGCTGGCGAAGTTTTTCTTCAAAGGTGCTACATTCATTAGGGAAGCCTATTATGAAATTTGAAGAAAGCTAAAGGAAGTTTACAACAAGAAACTTGGTCAAGAGTAACGGGATAACGAAATTTTCGTCATGCGTGTCCACAGAGGCTGACTTATTTTGAAGATCGCCATGAAGAAACAACATGCTATTTAAAAAATTAAACTGTTTCGCCTTCCCTATAACCCCTATGTTGCCCCGTCTGACTAGTTTTTGTTCTTGAAATTGAAGAATTACATGCACTGGAGGAAATATTCGAAGGATGTTACTTAGACGAGCAAGTGAAAAAGTACATTTGTGTCCCCTGGATATCAATGCCCGGCATTCTTCACAACAAATGCCGACTGCCAAAATCAATACGTCATATAAAAGACCAAGTTTTTATCTATCAAACGATATGCAGATCAGCTTATATGAGAAATTCGTCTTTGAGAAAAGCTCCATGAAAATTGATGCACACATTATGAAAATACCTCGTAATGTGAATGTAAATATGCAGTTATGAATAAATTAAATGTAAATATGTATCCCATAACTCGAATTTTGTAAAAATGGAGTCAGAAGTAGAAAATCTTCAATAGACATCATTAGTTTGTTAAATTGGAAGATAAAAATAATTCTTGTTCAAAGTTTTATCAATTTGTTCATCAATCAATCTGCTCAGTCTAAAGTTTTTCTTCAAAGTTTTCAAGAAGAGTATAATCATGTATTGAATAACTACAAACCATGTTGGTCTTTTGGACCCATTTCCAATGGTGTACATGCTTTATAAATAATAGCTATTTAATTTTCAGAGTAAACTAAATAAAATAAGGACTTTTGGAATAATTGTAAATATTGATGGAAACGTAATATTTAAATTTATCTGCAGAATTTATTGTGCTGGATAAGAAATATTTATGACCTCATGTGACCAAATTACAGGAGAATAGTATTCTCTCTGTTAACAGACATCTGCTTATTGGTTTCAAGAAAATCCATATCAAATCTTAATTTCGGGAACCATTCACTTTCCGGCTTATAGAGCTTGTAGAAGGTACAAACTGTGGTAATATGAAGTAGTTTTGTGATTAAATAGGAGTAAATACGATCTTCGTATATATCTGCTTCACCCAAGTACTGTTGAAATGGGAAAACAAGCAAATCCGCATAGAACCGCAAAACCTTCAAAAATTCACAAATCTTGTTCAAATTATTAAAAAATCATTTCAAAATGTTTTAGAATTTCCCATTGACGCTCTCTTTAATTGGTTTATGGTTTAGCTTGGGAATCGTTTCTTCCGACATTGCAATTTTGATATTGCGAACGTACGAACACTAAATTTTACACCATATGCTGTTGTTTTAAAAGTGGCCTTGGTATTTTGGAGAAGCTGGATGACTTAAGTTACTTACCAGTTTATCATATATAGCAAAAGTATATATGAAAATAGTTATTACGGTGACTCATTGAACGTTCACATTTGGTGTCCTTGAAAAGTTATTTTGGACAACTTTTCTGCGATAACGTGACAGTAAGCAGCGTGCAAATATAGTTATCTATACATACCATTTTGAGATTCGTCATTATGATTGACATGAAATAATACAAGTCTAGTTCCTGTGCTTTATTGTGTAATCGACAGGTATTTAGATCGTCGCTAAGCGCTGAGAAGCTGAACGTTTTTTTAGATTCCATGGGTTTCCAGTTTTACTGATGGCAGATTTCTAATTCTGAATATGTTTAGTTAGACTGCATGATTTATTAAGCCTTAATGGTCACGATGATTTCAGCGAATGGGTAAATTATGATGCAATCCTGCATTCGGTAAAACTCGTTTGGGATCGAATTCCACATTTTGTTTTCTCCATTGACTTATGAACAATTTTTCTTATAATTTTCAAGCTTGGCTGCGTTATCAAAGTCTGATAATCTTTGAAAAAGGCTACATATTACTACCGGTATTAAGTGCATGCATACATGCATATATGTAATGGTCCTATCATAGTTTCCTTGTTTGCTCTGATACGCCTTTCAATTGTGCTTTTGCTACTGTAACTATTTTTTTGTCTAGAAAACTGAAAAGAACATTCCAACTTTTATGATGAGTCTACAAGAAAACGGAAAGTTAATTATACCTTACAGAAAAATTGGAATAACCATTTAAAAAATAAAGAAATTGAATAATCTACAGTTTCGTAAGTTGGTTTGACATGCATTGTATTTTTATCCACAGAGAAATACAAAAAACCTGTTAGAGGAGAAAATTTAGAACGCAATGTCTATTACGTACATATATTCTACTATGTTGTACAACGATTTCAAATTTTGTAGAATATATAGCATACATGATAGAATATTATATTTTTAAAAAATAGCTCAAAATATTCTTTTTAAAAGCCTTTTGTGAAACGCCCATTGCACGTTTTTTAATATTCCAAATTACTCAAAAAATCATGTTGGAAGCCACTAAGAACTACCTAGAAAAGCTAATGCTACACTGCATGTTTAGGTTTTGCACAGGTTGTGCGATTTAAAACTGTCAAAAATAAAACTTTACTTAATAAATTCAGTTAAAGCTATAAAATTATTACAGTTATCTGTTGCAAATATTTTAGTTGAAGACCTCATCTGTAATCTCTTAACATTTCATTGTAAAAATGATAAGCAACGTTTTAATTCGTCTCCAAACATTTCGAATTTATCTGATAAACTTTGCTGTCTGCTCTCCTTGCAGCTGGAATCTGGGACAAAACCAAATGGAGCCTCCAAACCTGTTTCAGTTGGGGAATTGGTGGTTCTTAATTATCGGAGGATGGATATTTACATTTCCGCTTCTCCTACGTATATACACAAACGTAATCAAAGTATTCGGTGGCGGAGCTAACGACTACGATATTCCGGATACGATTAAAATTATTGAATCAACTGGCATAATTTATATTACCATTGATACAGTTTGCTGCATATTCTGTGTAAATACGCTGGGCATGGCAATTTTACTATCAAAACGTAGGCACCAGTTATGTTCGCTTAACAATGCAGTCATCAGTTTGAACACTTGGATGATGAGTAAGTTTAATGAATTTGATACCAAAAATGTATTTATTTAAAGCTTACTAATCATTAAATATATTTTAGAATCCCTGCAGAGCAACAACGATTACCACCCTACCCATCAGGACGCTGCTAGCAGTCGGGGTACCGAAAAGATCCTTGGAATGCTTACATTTGGTTCATTAGGCGTCCCCTTCTTGTATGGATTCTTTGTCCTCCATCCATACGAACCAATACATCGAACACTGGAAGAGTACTTGGAACTAAAACCAGCAATTAGCTTAGTGTATTTGATATTTATGTTTGGTCTCGACTGGACTTTCTTCTTTTATGCTAACGTAGTATATCTACCATTGTCAGTTGGATTACTTTACACAGAACTCTGTAAATTTTGGATCCCTGGAATAACTCCACGTTCTAAAATTAAATTTCATGGCCAAACCTACTATTCCACAAAGCTTGGACTGGTTGATGAACAGATACTCATAGTATACTACAGATGTCAACAAGTTATAAACGCTGTTGCAAATGATGCGACCAAAAGTATGTGGACAAGCTTACATCAGATCACTCTACTGATGATATTTGTTCTTGCGAGTTTCATGTGTATCCGGTATACAGAAAATTTGCAGAGTATGGGGTTGGCAGGAGCAATAGTGCCAGCAGCAACTATTTGCTCAGTACTCATTGAGTATTACGAGACACATCTACTTGGGAGAATGCTATGGCAGAGTAAGGAGTTTATTAGATTGGGGAAAAAAGTAAGTTTCAACTCTCAAAATACACAGCTCTCAAGATTTTTCAGATCTTGTTGGGAAATAAAAGTGGGGATAGCGTACCCATTTTTTGATGTTGGATTTGAAACATTTTTATTGACTTTGAATCAGGGAATTGACTTCTTGGTTCAGATTTTGGTTCTTGTGCCATAAAATAATAACGGTACTTAAAAAAGTATAATTAGGAACGCCATTTGTTATTAAGATGTTCGTAGATGAAACTAACTTCTATGCCATGTACTTTGCTTAATTACAATTAAAATTAGTTTTTCTGAACCAAAAAAAACTTAATTATGTGATCATACGTCGGGTCTACAGCTCCTTATATCAATGAATCTACTTACATTTTCTTAGCATATGTAGGTATTTGAACATTTTGTCAACCTAGAGACCTATAATATTATAAATGATTTTATTGTATCTAATTTGTTTTTGGTAAATCCAAACATTTACATCAAATCGAAAGTGGAAATAGTTTTTTATCTGGAGTTTTCTTACAATATTAAGTCTTACATCATACTTAAAGATTTTCAATACTTGCATAAGCAAACATAGTACGATTTTGACTACTGGAATACCACAATATACATATTGCTATTATTAAAACGATCTGCACGAAGTAGAAAATGGGAATGAATGACTCATGATAATATGATAAGTTTTACTATAGCCGCTAACTCATGTCCGGTAATTCCAAAAAATGTAAATACCGAGCAGGATAAGAGTTTGATAGTATCAATGTTTTTTTATTTATATTTATCCCAATTGACTAGTCCAAGGATTAAGAAAAATCGTTTTTGAGACTCGTGATTTTTGAATGACATGAAATAATGGAAATTGAATTCATGCATGTGCTTTATTGTGTAATCGACAGGTATGTAGGTTGTTTCTACAAAATGAGGGGCTAAACGTTTTTTTTTCGATTCCATGGGATTTCCAGTTTTACTGATTGCGGATTTCTCACTCTAAATTTTTAAAGTAAAGATCGCATGATTTGTTAATCCTATAACGTCTTTGTTTATTCCTAATTTCCTATTTAAATATAATTTGGCTTATAATATTGAAGCTCCGCTAGGGAAACCTTGAGTCGGACGTTCCACAGCAACATGTAATCAAGGCCATAATGGAACATGAGTGTTTTGTCCTGAAATTTGAATAAATAACTGTATAAGTAATAGCAATGTATATTACGCTGCTACTCTGCATTTTGTCTGCTCATATAACATTTCGGTATCATGTTGTAAGTCAAGTAGTCAATTTATGTGGACAAATTATCGTTTGTCATTGTTTTTGCCTGAGAGAAGATGGTTAAAATGTCATTTTCTCAATCTTTCTTTCGAAGTGAGCCTTTAATGACTCGTGCTCGTTGGCGTATCCACTCGTGAGCTTGTTACATTCAGGACCAACTCAGGTGATGGTGATAACGTTAAATGCTTGCACGTGTTTTCCATGAAAATGAGACGAAAAATATTGGTAGACTTACATCTAAGCTATTGGCGTTTGCCACAGCAAAAAATATAAATCTTTAACGAATAACTCTTTTATTTCTAGTAGATTGCAAAATGTCAGTCTGCCGGAATTCCTTTTGAATATAATATTTTAGTATTTTTGGTAAATAGGAGATACCATGCCACATATCATGGTCGTACACGACAGAGAACCTTTATCAGGGCAAGCTTTGGAGATAATGACAAGTTATAAAATCACAATTTTGTCCTAGCAATCCTGTCCACAAATATTTTGTAATTGTCATTTGAACAGGAGAATCAAATGCATAATTGATATTTCAATGGCTTTTTTATGTATGCAATGGGTGGTCAATTACTTATTACCAAGAATCGTCTAGAATATTTGTAAAGTCAACGTCATCTTTGGTATTATGTATGTAGGTACTAAACCCAACTTTTGCCTAATGGCACCAATTACTAAACAATTAGTCGCCAAACAACCTTACAAATATTATCAAACTCAACATTCATCACGTGTCGATGCAGGCATTTTGATGCTCTTTAGTTACCATATCTGCTAATAGTTGCTTGTCACGTTTGGTAGGTCGTTAGATCATTATCTCTTACTACACCCATAAAAATTGAAATTGTCTCATGTTTGCCTTGTAACCCAACAAGCTACTAAATAGTTTTTATGTGCAATCCTTGCATTACTAAATTGTTGGCTTTAATACTAAAACTGTATCATTTCTTGCAAACTGGAATGTACGATATAATTCAACTACATGTCCGACTCCAATTTATTTCTTGTTCCCCTGGGCGAGGAATATGTCTATTTAATCATGTAAAAATATAATTTCCCGAGTTTTAAGGTCAGGGTGTTCATTGGATCACTTTGGTCATGGTCACATTGAGTTAACCTAACAGCTCTGAACAGTTTATACAAAAAAACGAATACCCTCTTGCTTTCGCTAAAACTATCCAAATTTAGATAGACATTCAACTAAAATGCTGCTAGCAGAAAATCATTTGAAGTATTTCATTTACTTATTTAAAATAGCCAAATTCTATGGTTTCTTTGCGTTTGATTGGGATTCCCAATCGGAAACTATGATTTTAAGGAGAAATGGTCTGAAGAAACTAATATTTCTACGGACTATTAGTGGCACTCTTGTTCTGTCTACCATAATTCAGGTTATCATTGTTAAAAACGAGTTGTCTAAGCCTGTGTGGTTGCAATGTGTTTTCTTCATGATTGGACTACCAACAATATTTTATTCACAGTGGATTCTCGTGGAAAGAAGAGCTGAATTTGTAAGCTTGACAAATGAAGTCATAAAATTTGAAAGGAAGTACATCAATACAGGTAATACTCCAAAAACTATTCATGTACTTTATCAAAGGAAAATTTGCATGGAAAATTAATTTTTCACGGTACCACAGAATTATGGAAAAAGTTTTCAAATCAGAACGACAATGGCAAACTTTTGGTGACAGCCACTTTAATGCTGGGTGCATCCACAATTTCAAGTTATATCCCAACATTTTTCTTGGTTACCTGGCTCATGCCCTGTCTGCCTGCAAATTTTGGATATTTTCTTCTCTCGGAATGTCAAAAGAGGGATTCATTATCATCAATATTCGCAAGCTCTATGAATGCCGCACAAAGCCTGATTTTGAAGTCTGTCCTCACTGGAGTAGCTACTTTGTCAGCCATGAACATATTTCCAGGTTTTATGTTGGAATTTCAGTATTCGTTTCTAATGTCTTATTGCTTTAAAAACTATCTGGCATATTACAACAGGTAATGGATATATACATCTAAAATATATAATTTAAGCCCGCAATCCAAACTTTTACAGATTCACTACTACGTTTTATGGTTTTTAGAACTCTGATCAATCTAAACAAGCAGAAACTGACAAACACTTCATCTCTTGAGTCCAAAACGGGTATGCTCCGGAGTCTCCAAATTTTGCTCATTCAATTCAACAACTTTCACTCCAAGTACACTATCGTTACCAAAATATTTGCATTAACGGGGCTTCTAATAGTTGCAATGTTTGCTCTGATACGCCTATCGAGTGTGCTCTTGCTACCACAACTACTAATTTTTGTCTTATGTGCAGTAGATACAACAATTGGCATCTTATTTTGTTATGGAATGAAAGCAAAAGTATATTCGGTATCATATGGTTTGATTTTCAAACAAGGCGTTTTGACAAGGTTGCTCAGAAATAAGTGGTTTCGCAGACATTTCAAATCCTGGCCAGTCCTCAAAATAAGATTGGGATCGGTCAATTTTGTAGATCAGTTCACCCCACTTAACATGCTAAATTTTTGTTTTACCGAACTCGTTAATTTATTGCTAATCTAATGGCAAATAAGAATCCTCTATTTGTGAAACAGGGTTTCATCTGCTTATCTAATCAGTAGTTGGCTTGAATTTTAACTTTAATAGTAAAACCATGCGGCTTATACTGTTTTGAGCAACACCAAAATACGGACATGGAAATTCTTATGAATTATGTAATGGGCAAAACAGAAAAACACGGCGGAAATCCTCGATGACATTTTCTTGTCGCATGAACAAAAGGTCATGAAGGAATTTTTCGGACATTCAGGAAATGTTACGGTCCCGTGGTTTTATGCTCATCAGGGTATTTTCCCATCGCATCGCAATACATAAATTCCTGATGCCCGGTTTTTTGTAGGAATTTTCATTTCAGCCAAAATAATCCTTCGCGAGTAACGAGTCAGACTGTAATGCGTACGTGTTTTTCTAGTGTAAAATTGCAATAATAATATGAATTAGTATTTTAACATTTCATTTTTTTTGCAATGGATTGGATATTTGAGCAAATCATCAACTGGATTTAGAAATGTTAAAATGAAATGTATGTGAATATTGTTTTAGCGTATAGGCTTCATAATAAAAATAAAGAACAATCTGTTAACTGTCGTTAATCTGCATTATTATTATTGTTTTATTCAAACATACAGTAACACATATACAATATTTAATGGTTAGTTAAATATAATAATAGCAGTAATTGCTAAACATCCAGAAATAACCTATGCTGACCAGTATATACGTTTGGATAGTGCTGATGCTGGTGTATTTGCAAATTACAGATTAAAAATAATCTTAAGTGCAAAATGTAAAAAAACGACTTGAAAAAAGCAATGGGATGGGATGACAACCAGACGACGAGCATTTACACCTTATTGATTCGTCGTGTAATTCGTTCATTCAGTTAACTAAAATGCACTAAAATACATTTAATATTTACGACCTTATTACAGCGTATTGGCGATAACTGCATGAATAATGTTTAAGTATATTGTATAACCAATTGGTAGATATTTCGGTACACCTTATTATGTTGTACTCTAACATCAAAAGATGAAGCAGACAAACAAATATTTTTAGTATTAAATCATCTAGCTTCAAGAATATTATGCATTATTTGGTAAACAATGTTATGCAACATATTACAATTTAGGCCGCTTTGATACCTCTGCACCATTAACTCACATCATTAGGACAAGGTTTATCGTAGATTGAATTAAGAAGTCAAGAATATTAACAGCGGTCTCTTTCTCATAGAAATTGACCGAACCTATGTGGACTCTGACATCACGACATGCTCGAATTAAATATTTCCATTCAGCAGCCACCCTTCTTCTTTTCCCTTGGCTCAAGTAGTCTGCACACACTAAACTTAGCCTTAACTCCATCATAATTTTCTTACTAATTGTATTTGTTTGTCCTGGAATGGAGTAACCCGCAGCCATGAAAACATATCCGTTGATTGTGGAGTATATTGCAATCAGAAAACTCACCGTTGATGTACTTGAGCGCTGCGTTTTGTTCACAAGCATGGCGCAAAAACTTGTACAACAAAACATCACAATCACTTTGAAGGGTACTGCCACTTTTTCCTGAAAGCAGTCGTTTACAGCTGTGGCAAACAGCCTCAAATGATGATATGATGTAATCCATAATCTGATATTTGTGGGTACATGTATTCCGTGTGTTGATTCGCAAAGACCTTTCAACATCGTCCTTGCCAACAGGAAGAGTGAAACGTAACTGCAGAACATGCCATCACATATAACCAACCCGGTTATAACAGACGTAGCGAAGAAATTCCAGCTTTCGAAAGCAGACATGCAAAGCCTCAAAATTTTACACACATTTGATTCATTGCTCAAATGAAAGCAAATATTTTCAGATTTTGGGTCAATATTCTTTAGAATAGCCAAACCACTGTACAATACTGGGGCGATTATTGATATTAGCGTTGCATTTATCATTAAGAATTTAATTAATGTGGATTTCCGCACTGTTTCTACTTTATAAAGTGAATTAATGAGCTGAACAAATTCAACATGTTTGTGGAGCAAAAAGTTTGGACATATATAGCCCAAGCATGAGACAGCTACCCACATTGTTATTCGGATTACAGCAGTCCCAGTAAATTCCAATTTGTGTTTCATAGCTGCACTTAATAGAAATATAGCTTGGGTTGATCTTACAAAAACGTGAATCCATTTTGTAATACTAAGTTTGACGAATGGTTTAGAACTTTTTGACACACTGACAATGGTTTCATGTGAACTTTCTCTAGAAAGAACATTGACTGCGCCTGGAACAATTTCCAGAAGTCGAAGCTGGAAATGTAGCAAACCTTTTGTTGTTGTTCGTTCGATTATCCGAACGAGTACGTTTCCCATTTTAGATATTAATACAGAACCGGTTAATACTTTTGTGTTATATCTGCGATTTGTTCATACAGAACGAGACGTTAGAAAGTTGATGGACTAGGAAGAGAGTAAAATTTGTAAAATTTCGACCAAACTACCCAGCTCCTTTAATCTGAAGGATGGAAATTTTTAAGGAAATGTGTGCTTGTGTTGCTTAACCAAGCCATAAAGTTATAAACACCTTATAGCCATTATAAATCCTGTGGCTTGGACTGAGTTTTTATGTGAAATGTTTATCAACTTATGCGTAGGAGCCCCACATATCATATTCAATTTATGAAATACCACATTTATTAACACAAAGTGGTTCTTTGAGGTAAATTAATACCAGAATTTAAAATGTTGGCTCCACTAATTTCATGTATCATTCACAACATTGTGTAGCTTAAAACTTTAATTTAAAGTGTTATCAAAATCAATTGTTTACCACAACTGTGCAGCATAAAACTCGACAACCTCCTTAGGATATGAATTGTGGTGGAAAGTTACTAACGATGAGTAGTTTTGAATAAGAATACCAATTTAATAAAGGCGGGATTGGTACCGCACACATAAGCGTTTACATTAGCTCCGAATGTATATTATGTTATTAGGCTCATTAATCACAAGCTAGCAAAATAACATTTTGTTTTAATAGTTAGAGGAAATACGTAAAGAGATTATTTTTAACTTGAAGGGCAATATATGTCTTGTCAACAAACTTTCAATCGTAACCTGAAGAATTCCGATTTGAAGAAACTATGTGAGCTTTCTGGGGAGAAATAGACAAATCCCATTTTGACCTGTGATATTTGTATGGAAAACTAAATACAAAGCCCAACAGCAGAAACGCAATTTACCGATTTCTTGCAAAGTTCTCACGTATCATCTACAACCTCTAACTTTTTTATTGGTGATATACACTTTTTGAAGATCAAGGAAGCGATTTTAAATCGCATGAGGTATTATTCGGAACACTCTATAACACAAAATATTACGAGATATTGACTTGAGCTTGGTATATGATGTTTATTATTTCAGTACAATACCCACAATATGCGCCACATTTTCGTTGTGCTTAACGCTATCTGGCATATTTGCACTGTGCTTGACATAGCAATAAATTATAATAATTTATAATAAAATTTAGATAAATTTATAATCTGGTTTTTCAAATCAATGATAACTCTTCTAATTCTATAAAAAATGGGAAAAACATTCTGGTCACCCTAAAACTCCGGAGTCGTCCCCTTATTTTAACGGTTGAAGGCTCTTTGGAGCGAAAAATACCAAAGAGGTGATAATTCCTGTATATTAGGGTGATGATTCCG
>JAQIXX010003350.1:0-20067 GCA_034700605.1 Willowsia nigromaculata | reverse complement strand
AGCGTACTTTATAACAGCATCTTTTGCTCTCTCTCTCTTACTCGGGCACTGCCTTTACTATTCCTTTTCTGGAAAAGACAGCCAGGAAATGCGATAGATCTAGTCAGAAAGATGGAAAATAAGGGACTTAGTTGGTGACACAAACTGAGCCAAAACCAAGCATGCAAGACGCACATAAAAAGCAAATAGTCAGTGACTAGACCCAGGGAAAGAAACCTTCACTCGAAGAGAATGAGAGACAAGGACACAAAAGATGGTACAAAGCCATAGTCCGTACGTTAGATTTGAAAATGGAGAGAGAGAGAGAAAGAAGGAAATGGCTGGGTTATTTTTTACTTAAAACTGTCGTAGGTTTTTCCTCTTTTACTTTTTGACAGAAGGCCTAAGACCATTCTCATATTATGGGTTTTCAGGAAGCAATGTATTACGCAAATACCTAAATGCTTCACGAATTTTGAAAGCAACTACGATACCTTATCACACAAGTACTATTGCATAAAATGAATGTTCACACAACCTCGTGTCATGCTGTCTCTTTAGTTTCGTTTTCCGTCTACAAGACAGTCGACAGTATCTCTTCGAAAAGTACGGTTGATCGTGTCCCTATAATATTCATACAGATGAAACTTACGCACCATACCGTTTAAACGAATGTCAGTAAACTAGAAATAGGAAAACGGTGTATGGATGAAAAGGAGCAGAAATAAACTATTCCATTTTCCAGAAACCATCGTCGTAATTCATGGAATGTATATGCAAAAAGCAATATTGAGTAATGGTGGCATGGTACAAAAAAATAGATGCAGATATACTTGTTTGTGTAATATAGTGTATGAAATGCTATCAAGAAAACCATAACGCGAGCTCGAGCAGGAAGCTAGCTTTGTTACTTCAAGATTATATTCACACTCACTCGCACAAGTAAACACGAACACATGAATGAGAGAAAAGACTCCAATCTCGCATACATCAAGCTTCACTTGACTTTTAGCCTAACGCATACTTTCTCTCTACTCGAGTCAAACGACTCAAGGATTTTTTTGTTGGAAGCAGGGTATCAGCAGCCTTCGAGAAAGACAGACCATTCATTCCATCTCTCTCTTTCTGCTTTCTCCTTTCAAATTTTATATTCGTCTTGGAGAAAGTCTATATCCATCAAATTTTGCGGCACTTCGTTTTTCTGTCCGTCTGTTATTTCCTGTCGCTGCTCCGTCGTCCGTTCCTCATCACTAAAGATATGACATATATATCCAATCCAAGATTTCGCGTTTCCTCCTCCATCTCACCATGTCTCCACAAGCTTAAATATAAAAGTAGAGTCTTCATCCAACTGTGCTCTGTGCTCCTTTCCGTCTTTTACTATTTCCTTCGTAAACAGTTTGCGAATGACTTCACATACCATATACATAATGCACATTACTGTATAGCTTTCAGTATTTCTGCGTAGGTACAAAATTGTGTAAAAAAAAGTTTACTTCCTTCTGGTGCAGCTGTGAATTTTGCCTTCACATTTACTGCAAGCACTACACCAAGGATTTAACTTGATGGATCATTATTATAGTTTAGAACGGAGAGGAAGAAGGATGCTCTTAGAGAGGAACTACAACTTTTGTGCTTAACGCCAAACAAAGTCCGAAATCCGAAATGGCATTGTATTGAGCAGAGTGTATACTCGTGTACATGCAATATATATGCAGCAAGGGGGGGGGAAAAGAGTGTGCAAACTTTTTTGACACTTTATCTTTAACTGCCTACCATAACATTTAACTAAAAGAATGGAAATGGAAGCACGGCCTAATTTTTTACTGGAATGGAACCGTTAGCACACTTACTCTTAAATGCCTTCCTCTCTTTCAAGGTTGCAGCTATTTAAGAGAGAAAACCCGCTGCAGATGAAAATGAAAATAGGCTAACAAATTTGTAAGCAGAACGCGCAGATTTTCTTTTCGCTATCGTCAAAGACAATATTACCATTTTCCAGGGTACAGCGTAGCAGCAGTGGCGAAGTGACTGTCACAATGCGGCAGATGAATTAGACGTCAAATTAGTAAGGACAAATATCGGGATAGAATATTATCATGTAGTTATTTAAAATTCAACAGCAGTGAATTATGCATTCACTTTGAATGACGAAAGGAAATGCGGAAAAGTACATTAGGGATTCGTCAACATTTTTTTTTCTCCTTTTGTCTGTCCTGTGGATTACACAACAACAAAACAAACAGGGACAGAACATAACACACAACGGTAATAAGAAAAGTAGAAAAAAAGTTCCATTACTCCGTGTTTGTGTGCTCCTCTCTCTCTCACGCTAAAACCTTCTTGCATGAGAGAGTGAGTGTATGTGGTGGGAGTACATAAACTACAATATTCCGCAAGTCAGTTTTCTGTCAACATCCATCCCCATTCCACCGCTTTCCCTCTTTGATTGCATCCTCGTAGCTGTTGTGAATTTAAGCTCTGAACTGCATACTGATTTTCATCGTGAAGAAAAGAAGCTTTTAGAAATTCGATGTCGTTTCCTTTACTTAATACACACACATATACATACCTCCAACTTTTCGTTTTTGCAAGTTCACCCTTCCATGTAGACTATCCTCATCCTCTCTTCCATTCATCTACTTTTGTCCTTAAATACATGTAAATCTGACTAACAGTCGTTCTGCACTTTCCTCTTGATCCTTCAAAGTGGTTTTCGTGACGGAGAAAAATCTCCTTTTTCTTCTCCAACCTTCTCTCTGGTCTATGCCTTTTATTTACATTTCCCTTTGAAATGAAAATTGTGTACTGGCTGGTTTGTATACACACTGTGGTGCAACAAAGAGAGACACTTGATTCCACTAAAACATTTTACGAAAAAAATATATACATATCAAAAGATGGATGCATATTATTACACACCCGCGCAAATAAACCAACTCCATATTTTAGTCAAGCAACAAACGAAGGGTTATTCGTAAAGAAAACACAAAAAAAACGAAAAACAAATCTTCTTTCTGTTCTTTTATATCTATGTCACAATCACAATACACTAGTTTATTTACAAAAAGTGTCTGAGCCAATGAACAAGCCAGCGAAGATGAAGAAAAAGATGACAAGACCAAGTAACAAGGTTCCCTTTTATTCTGACTCACTGAGAATTACCCTCTCTCTCATCTCGCTCGTCTTTTGCTTCATTCCTTATGCTCTCTATAAACCTCTTATTCTACCATTTAAAAACTTTAAAACGCTGGAGATTTATACGTCAGGCAAGTGAGCGAATACAAAAGGGTTTTAAACTTAAATAAGCATAGCATTTGCTGCTCCTTTTGTAAATCTCTTCGAATAGATGATAAATTGGAGTATTTTCAAAAGGAAATCATCTGGCCTCTTATGTTCATACATATTACTTCTTAACAAGTTTAAAAGTTGAGAAGCAGGTTCCTTTTACGACTGCATATAAAAATCATCTGTGAAAATACATGGTTTTTCAGAAAGGTCCATGTATAGGTATAGTGGCAACGCAGTAGTTCGATACTCAAACTTGACAAGCATTAATTTTAATTTTCTACACAGACATAATAATTCTTGAGAATCTCGCTTTTATTTGTGCACACAGTTGTGCCTTAATTAGGATCCTAAAAAAACTGTGAGCAGTGCAGTTGGTAAGTTATCTGCAGGCAACCATATCGTTAAGCTAAAGAAGCGTGTATAAATTGATGAAGCATCGGTCTTCAAAGAAAAACAAACGTATATATCGTGAGTTTTATACGACCTGAAAAAAGAAAGAATATTGATAAGAGAGCAAGGAAGCTCTAATGTCTTCCTACATTTCTCAAGGAATCATTACTTTTGGTCTGATTCGTTTGAATTTTTGAACGAGCTGAAAATATATTCATATTCAATCCAAGCATAAGTCATCAGTAATCATAATAATATTTTGATATAGCAGTATGTATTTTGGGCAAAGAGAAAATGATAATCTACTACGAATTAAGTATTGGAACCTAAAACTGATTTGATTACATGCTTGTGACTTTTCCAAATGTTTGAAAATAGTACAGAGAAAGTAAGAGGAAATGGCAGATGAGTTTTCCACTCAAGTCAGATCAACTTAAGAATACACAAAAATTCGAAGAAAAATTCTTTGATGAAATTTCATCTTTCTTCCAAATTGCATTGGATTACTGGGGGAATTCGTGCAGTTTAAATACGAAAAATCCAATTTATATTCTCTTATACATTAAAGAAGATACAGGTCATTGAACCATCATGGCAAACAAACCGCAATCAAACTATCAAATAAGTATGCCTATAGTGTTTACTTACTTTACCGTAAAGTAAACAGTGGAAATTGGATTTTCTACACATTTCCAAAAAAAATCGCAAGAGACTACTTGAGTAATTCATATTTGTCAAATCTTTGGCCTGCTTTATTGATAAATGAACAAAGCGAAGATCTCTAGCTATGTGCAGTATCCGGAATTAGTCGTAATTTATGATGCATCCGTAGTCACAAGAGAATATCAGGTGTTCAAAAGAGAACTATGATGACATGTAATTGACATGGATTTCAGATGACAGGCAGGGAGATGATGATGATATGCATCAATACCCATTATGTTTATACAATACATTATCCACAGCTCTGAAACAAAACCTCGACGAGCACACACAAGATGATGAGATGATGAAATAAAAGTTTTGCTACATAAAAGCCGCAGTTGGCAGGCAGTAGCAGTAAACAACATGCATGATATATTATTCTTGAGTCTCAGAACTCCCTCTCCTCTTTTCCCAATAAAGATTATAAGTCTCCTGGGAGCAAGATGAGTGGACTATTACTTCGATGATGTGTGTGTTCTATACTTTTCGCTTTCATGGTGTGATAACAAGGTAAAATGTGACTTGTTAAAGCTTTCTCTTCGTTGTTGTTGTAGTGTGTGCACACGGGGAAGAGGAGATTGGAAACAAGAGAAAAGAAAAGCTGTATAATGCTTGCTTTCTCGTGCTGGATGTTCTAATAATAATCACCGTTACGACAAGCCGACGGTGACAGCCACTGATAAACACATTATTCAACAAGGTAGTAACCGTCAAAGAAGAGAACTTTAGCAGGAAGAGGAAGTCATATTGTTGAAAAGTAACAGCAACAACACGACATTCCACTATAAAACAAAGTGTCTAACAAACCAGCAACTTTGCACTGCTCTTTAAACACGTTACAGGGTTGTTTTGCTACACACCTACGACTACAACATACACACACGTCCAACTTTCACTCTTCCATTATTATTGCTACGGCGAGATGTATATATCCTGCTACCTTGGACTTTATGGTCATACGGAACAAGAACAATGAAGAAAATGGCATGTGTACCTAAAGCCTGTTGTAATAATAATGTTTTGCTGTCTTCTTGTCTTGCATAATGTGCTACACAGAAGTACAAGGAGCTATACAGTGTATAATGTGCGTGTATCTATAATGGATGGATATATTTCCAGTAGTGGCATCAGAACAGGGAAAGAGACAGAGAGTGGGAAGATGTAAAATCTGGAAATGTTTTCCGCATTATTGCGGCCAGCCCATTTATGAGAGTAATGTGGAGAAAGCCTTTTTAATGATTACATTAGCACATTATATCAGTGGTAATGTTTTGAGCAAGTTTTGAAATGGCAAGTATAAAGGGTGGTGATACTACTTGCACAGATCGTCAGCATGCCACATAACGGCATGATGATGAGTAGCAACATAATAGCTAAACCAGCCAACCACCGACCGACTTTAATACTCTCACTTTCTCTCCAGCCCTTTTTTTATTTTTATACGTTTCACTGTGTCAGGCCAGGAGAAAAGCTACATTGCCTTAGCCTTTGGCAATGAGCACGGCGAGAACTATTTTGATAAAAGATTACATCGCTATAAAATGAAAAAGTTACATGTCTCGTATACAACATTATATGTAAATCATATTATATCTACACACTGTATAGAGTATTTTATGAGCACTATACTTACACAGAAATCTCATTCTTAGAAAATATATGGCTCAATCATTGAGCAAGTCCTCATGTTTCTGCGACATGAATATGTCTTGATGTTACATCATTCCTAGAATCGCTAATATTACTTTTCGAAAACACTGCACTGAGATCTAACATTCTCCCGCTTTAAGGGTGCTGGCAGAAACGGATAAATCCGGCTTTATACGCCAACGCTTCTTTGTGGTATGAGTGATGTAACTGTCCTCGTTTTGGTTGGTGTAATGTGATATTCTTAAAGCGTTTTCTCTATTATTACATGATTTTTCCTCGCACATTAGTTTCAACTTGTAAGATAGTCAATTAATCGAGAGAGTCTGGATTGAAAACATATGTAGCATTTATTGACAGAGTTAAGACTGGCTGAACTTACGCACATTTGCAAGCAGCTGGCTTTTTCTCTTGAATGTTGTAATTTTTAATTAGCAATTTCCACGAAAACAAATTTTGCTATTCATAAGTTATTCCTATTTTCGTTAGTAGAACCTTGTTTATAATTTCATTACCGATAGAACAGCTACTTATACAAATTTCACTTGTTTGGTATCCCCATTCAAAATACAGTATAAACAAAAATTAATGCATTGTGTAGCAAACCATGTCAGAAACCTTGAACTCATGTGAAATCGGACACCAGGCACGTTTTCAAACGCAGGCCAATTAAAATTCTCCGGGTTGCAAACACCTGGTCTTTTCTATAGCTGGAGAAAGTCTTTCATGTCACAACCCTTTTCAAACTATCTGTTCTGTCCTAAATTGTCTGTACGATTCACTTGTCAGTGTCATAACATGACAGACGATGAGAATAGGTCTTTTTAAACAATTATACACAGTACATATGACCATAATGAGTTTTTGCATTGGAGTACAACAATATTTTCATTACCTCTAAATTTTTCCATTACACAAAGTTAGACTCAGTACTGTGTACCTTCCAGTGTACTAGCTGGATTGTCATCCTTCTTTCATCTTGACACAACACTTTTTTGGAAAATAATGAAGAGTTTTGTAATGCATTTTCTCACATGTACACGCAATTATTGAAAAGCGAAAGTATTTTATTTATGAAATGTTCCATAAGTTGAAAGCTCATCCACTTGTCTGTAGTTCGCATGTTTTTGCTTAAGCCCAATTATGAAACATGGAGGCTACAACATTTTTTTCTTACAAAACAATCATATTGGTACTAGAATCCACTCTCTATTCCCGAGGTCTACATGAGCTTCCCAGTAGCCGGTACACATGCTGTTTCATAAAAGATAGGAAGAGCTCAAGCCGTAACCACTTAAATAATTAAAACACCTCCAAACATTCTTTTTGTGTAAGCTCTTCCTTATTTTTTCAAACAGAATGCTTTACAAGAACGCAGAAAAACCTTCAAGTCATTCCCTTCTCCAGACAGTACATGTTTTCCTGGCATGTGTCAAGCCTTTTAAAATATGCAAAACTACACGCATTCTAAAAGACATAAAATATACACACATAGGCCAAAATAACTTCACAACATAATTCATTAGAAATTTATATAGTTTTGCATATATTTGTGGTAAATACAAATTTGTTACAAACTGAGACTGAAACTTGAGATCCTGACGTGAGGGAAGTTTCTCATGCAGCAATTTTATTGATACGCAGGCTTCTCTATCAAAAGTGTACAGGATCACAATGTGAGCACCCATTTTCATTGTTACTTTTTCAAGTAGTGAAGTAGTGGCAAATATCATGTTCGACTAACGGAAAAGGAAAGCATGGCGAGTAAAAGTGTGTCAGCAAAAGCATGCTACACACTCACACCAACTGCCTACATTGAGGCAGTACTCTCCATTACATTGCCAGGAGCGTGTTTCGCAGTAGTGCCTGTTTCTCAACTTTTCGCGGAAGACGGGGCATTGCCTTTGCGTTGTAGTCTAATATACAAACATTATTTTTATATGTCTTCTTGTATCGGAAACCTAAATAGCATGTTTTTCAGTTTTGCAATTCAAGAATCGCATTTAAACCATGTACACCGCACTACAAATACAAAGACTTGTAATCTGCCAGAGTTCCTCTTTTTCCAACTCAGACGAGAAGAGATGTTTAGTAAAACAAGCACATCGACAGGCTAGTAGTATGCGCCCTTTTTCCAAGTTCGTTGGACACGCACGCATTTATACTATCCTGTATCCCATGTAGTTCTACCGCTACTTCATGGCGGAACCGCAACTTCCCTCTTCCTTTGTAATACTCCGAGTTTCGCATGTGTAAAGGTTTGCATTGCAGAACACCGAAAGTCTCTCTTCCTCTTTCCTTGTGCTGTCAGAACTTTCGCTTTTTCTTTCGCTTCCCCCATTTCTTATTTCGAATTCTTCTTGCTACGTGAATGAAGATTCAAGAAAGATGAAACAAGAGTAATATTATTATAAACATTTTATATACTTATTTTTATACCGCTACCATTTCGCTACATAAAGTAGCTATTGAGTGAACCTGCTGGCAGACAGGCATTTCTTCTGCTGCTGCTGATGATAGTGGTATAGCTTGATTCGCTCCCATTCCTAAACTCGCCGAAACGAACAAAAAAATAGACGGAAACTAGGAGAAAAGGAAGGAAAGTAGTATAGCGAGAGACGTGGTAGAACATGAAAAAATGAAGATGGATAGAGAAACATCAGTGGCAAGCTCCTAAGATATACACACAGAAAGAAAGTGAATTCTCCTCACAAGATGAAGTGATGTAAACGAAAAGAGAGATAAGGAGAGCAAACGGAAGCCTTTCTTTGAAAAAGACGTGAAAAATTTATGCTTTTAAGGTACTCTCCTTCGAATACATTCATGTGTTTTTCCACCCACAGTGTTTTGTAGTCTCCACTAGACAGAGGGAGAGTAATTGGCATGCATTCTGAAGGTTGCCTACTTCTATTTCCTTAAAGTTATGCATAGATAGGAAGATATAAAATGTAGTGGCATGAATTTGTTGTTTGTTATATTAGAGATAAATGGAAAATAAACAACCGTGAACTATTTATGACATTTTTGAATGAGACGCTAACGAGGGTTATACAACTTGTACGCTCTGAAAATTTCATTCGAGGTGGCTTATTACTATTCTTTGCATTTTATCCATTTCCCGTCGATTCAGACTCGGATGATGATAAGACGTACATGTTTCTAGAACAAGAGTGCTCGTAACGTTTGTAATTAGCTTTTGTGATTGAGATGCATAATGTGAAATCCAGTACATTCCAACACATGTTCATGGCATGTGTGATACATTTTTTTATTTTAATCGTGACACTCACGCCCCGGCTGCTGCTGCTGCTGTTGGAAGATTTTCAGAAGGAAATTCAATACCAATTTACCCATTGCCCAATTTTACTTTCTGTACTTTACTTCCACGCATGAAACAGTTTTAAATTAAAGGAAATGTCAGGAAAATTGCAAAAGTGGCCAGTGACTTGAAACCATGTAGTCATTAATATAGCAAGTGGATGGGAGGGAAACAGGAAGTTATGCTACGTAGTTATATATCCAACAACGCACGAAGAAAGCTTTTTATTGCTACCGAAAATTTTTCGCTGGTAATATATTCAATTGGTGCACGTGGATGTGAGACCCCATCGAGCTCACTAATAGCGAAACGGCTTGTGACATTTGTATAAATAGGTATTGCTATCGTACAATCATAGAATATGCATAAAAATACGCACAATGTAGATATTTTTATGTAATAGAAACCTACTTTTATTATATGGCCATTTTCAGGTTCCTCTCTGTTGTCGCTTAATGTAGTTTACTATTTTATTATTTTGCTTTCAAGAATAAAACTGCCACACATCTTTTTTTCCTATTATGCCGCCTTTTGTGTTGGAAAACCTAAAACTCGCCTACAAGTTGACTTATCTTTCTCAACATCCTTCGTTTTTGTTATTGATTCTTTGGACACGAGAAAACGTAGAAATTTTGATAGAGAAGAAAGGTAGATGACTTGACATTATAGTCAATAATAAAAAATGCTTGTGGATATCTATATTGTAGATATTGTAACAAAAACTGAATAGATATATAGCCCATCGGCAGCGGTCTCCATTGTAGTAAGTACTGTACTTATTCTGGACACAGCACGGATTTCTCAAGAGCTTTTTTCGTCTTTCGCAACACTCATATCTGCCGGCATATAGGTATTAGCGCAAAAGAGAAAGGAGCACTGGTAGTCAATGTGAATGTAGAGTTAGCAGAGCTACTCCTTGTGCCGCTTTCTACAACATCTACTAGTAGCTTTTACTGCTTTTGTACTACATACTCAAACACATTTGCAACATAGTCTGCATACTCGTGAGCAAAGAGAGAGAGAAGAGGGAGAAAAGAGCAGGGCGAATGGCATAAGATGCGGGTCTTTATCAAAAATCAATAATTTTATTCCTACCACCACAATATATATACCAACATTAAGGCTCTCCACAGCTGAAGCCACATACCAGCCGCACCCAACCAACAGGCAAAACTTGTAACGGCAAACGCATTTTTTTGCATACATGCACTGCACTCTAACTCAGCGTAAAACCCGCCAGTCAACATATTATCACTTTAGCAATTCCATTTCGAGTTTACACACCACAAAATACTGTGTACCTATACGAAATAGATAAAAAAAAGTACATATAGGGCGAAAAAGAAAGAACAACTTGCTTTTTCATAATCAGTCCTCTTTCTCTGAGGATTTTCCTGGCTATGCTTTCTCCTCTTTTCTACATTCATCATCGTGTAGCAAGTGTCAGCCAAGCACTTATATCAACAACAGCAACAAAAATGAGTCGCTTCAAAAACCCAAATACAATATGGCTTTTTCCCATTTTCGCTCCAATATGTATGTATTCATATATCAAAAATAACCTACATCGCTACTGACACAAAATACACAACTCATTTCAATGGCTCTTTCTCCTTTTCGTACAACATAATAATAGATTTATGACCTTCAGCGCAAAGTCAGTTCTGCAGCCAGTGTATTTTTAACGGAGTAGTAACAAGGACTTATCTAAATTATATTCTAGTCGTTTCTTCAATACCAGCTCACTACGTAAATTGCAGTCTACGTAATCTTACCTAATGAAAATACGACCGGAAATTTCAATCCACAAAAGGCGTAAGCAAAAATTCAGATGAGAATCTAGCATTCCAGCACGCACTCAACATATTTTGTTTGCTTCTTCCTGTGAGATTCTTGTTTGCATACTGGAGAAACTAGACTCATGCTCAGTCAGGTCAGTCTTAGTAAGAGAGCAATGCTTTCTCCATCATTAGGTCATGTAGATTTATTTACGTCGAACGTAAGGATATGTCGAATTTCCGTATATTTTATAAGTATGGAACAATATTACCGTCAGAAGGCGTACTTCTGATGTTGAAATGAGGAGGCAGTTTATTATGCTACGTTTATTGAATAATAAGTAGATTAATAATTCAAGATGAAAGTGGCAATATAAATTTGGAAGGAATTTTATGGGTTTTGGTATTTCTTACCGTGGCATAGTATGTAGGTCACCACCACTCGGATTAAAAAAAGTTACTTATGATACACTATATGGTATTGGTATCGCAGAAAATAATTTATTTATAATGTGAATTGTTATTTGGTAGTTTCATTTTGAAGTGGGAGTAATACACGGGAAAAGCTCACTGTCACTTCAGCCAAACTGAAGAAATTAATGGAGATTAGTATCTTACATTAAATGTTTGCTCAATGACGGCCTAAACGTCAATGTACGTTTACAATATTAGATAAGTTTAGTCCTTCATAACCAACTTTTAAAAGATGCAAAGATAAGCTTTAAAAGGCAGTAATAACCAAATCCCAGCGTTAATTAAAGACAGCGACTTGCTTATTAAAACTAAGAACAGTTGTCTCACTAGAGATGTGTTTTTTTACATTTCGAAAACTTTAATCTTGAAAAAGTAAGCTTCCAGAGTCCTCGGGTTTTAATCAGTCATGCATATATTTTTGTTGCTAGTGCAAAGGATGAGCGGAGAAAAGTAATACACGAGTGTACACTATGTCTATACCTGATCTACACATTGCAGAATATGCAAAAAATGGAATTATGAAGTAGGTACTTATATAAGATACGACATGGGCAAAATTGGAGTGTCTGAGAGCAATATTACTTTAAATGGAGATTTTTTTCTTATTCGATTTCTTTTAACCGTATCTGATGATTTTCTTTCTACTCTATTCATCACTCTCTCCGCATCACTGGGAAGGGTAGTCGAAATTGTAGTAATTTATGTATTATAATCATGTAGAAAAGGCAAGATGAAAGTCAGAATGAACTACAGCATATAGTTTAATGTACCTAATAACATTTATGCTAAAGAGGAATATCTGCTGACTCCCATCCCCATTAATAAATACGCTTGAATGATTGCTGAAGGGCTAGTGTTTTATCTAATGATGAAATAATGAACTGCTTTGCTGTTTGCCCCCTTACGAACTACATACAAAAAGCTATCAAAGTGGAAAAGTATTAGAAGAAAATTATAGAGGAGATGCATTTTGTAAGTAAAGCTTATACAAAAAATATTGATCGCTATCATCAACTGCCAATGTATAGCTTTCAAAAAGTAATTTGTCTGCATCACAAGAATAGCTTTTGTAACATTATACCGTTGAGCATTAGGGGAAAAAGCTGTATTCATATAGGATGCAGCTGGTGTCTTTTCAAAAGTGATTTTAGAAGAAAAAAAACTTTCATTATAGACTTGATATAATGTACAAAAATATTCATATGTGCTATGCTTATAGTTATCGTACTCGCATCATTTACTAAATAAATCCAAGGTAAAACACAGACTTGAAAAAAAGTTTACTTTGAAGTTCTGCGAATTTTTCGAATTACCAAATTTTTAACAAACTTTGAAGAAGCTCGATTTAAGCGAACTCTTTTCATTAATTGTGAGAATAATTTCTCATATGAAAGGAGGAGATTAGAGTAATAAAGTAATAAAATTTCACAGTGCCCCAAATGTAGTCTAGTCACAAAAATGCGGATGTGAAATTCATAATGCGAAGTATCATATGTACTACGACGTATTCTGTGGTATGAAAAAAATTATTCAGAATATATCATTAATTTCAATTCGATTTCCACGTTAGTATAATATCTGCTACCTATCTAAAATTGAATCGTAAATGAGAAAACATCTTGGATGGAAGTTTGGTACTTTAGAAAAGGTAAAAGCGAATTGCAATATGTTTCTATTATTTTATACATTCCCACAAATATTTCTCCGTCTTGCCATGTGGTGTCACCGCATTAAAATAAAAAATATGAAAACGCTATAGTAAATTGGAAAATGAAAAAGAAGTACAAATCAAGCGGCCTTTTTAGTTGGCTACACTTCAGATACCTAAAAACGCAAAAAGAAAATGCTGACAAGGAACTGTGAATACGGTAGGTATATTATTAGCATTTTTACATTCCCTTTATTCATTCCTTCACTTCTCCTTATTATGGCAAGAAAAGTGCTCAAAAGAAAGACAAGCTTTATACCTATGTGCTGCATATTATTCGTTATGTTATGTTGATTCTTTGGTTTTCGCCTACCTCACTCCTCTGTGAGAATTCTAACAAGTGTTGGAAATTTTTATTACTTTTGTCTCCATCTTCTTATTTCCCCTTTCACTTCCTACAAAAGCAGCTGAGAAGAGTCAAGGCAGGCAATTTTTAACGACACGAAAAGACATCCACTACATACACATATAAAAAAATACCATGGCTGTGAGTTGCTTTCTTCTGTGCTTACTTCTTATTATACATAAAACAGACGATGGAAAGGAATAAAAAAGCTACCCGAAAGGGAGGCAAAAAACGGTATTCATAACTAAAACATAAAAAGGAAAAATCAGTATCCTACACGAACCTGCATAAAATATTCTTTTAAAAAGAATAAAATTTTCATTTTGAACCGCCATAATAATGATGAAAGGTAATACATTGTTTCTATTTTTCCAACTACCTAAAGACTATATCGGATTTCCACACACGTATCATCAGAGAACAAGTGTAATACAGTATTCTAATGGCGCTTCCTTCCTTGTCACTGCATTATTCCTTTACATTTTGCATTTTACATGGGCTACCTTTTTATAACTCAACGCGAGCGCCAACGGTATAACCAATACCTGTACTCTGAAACTGACTTTACGCCTACATAATAATAGACCGAAACATACAATAACTCCGTTTCATGGTGCTGTATGTCACATAACGTTCGCTAGAAAACCAACATAGCTATTTTTGATCATGCTTGACTGAAACATTCATTTGTTCTCATGATGCCCATTCCCCTACTTGAGAGAAGAAGAAAAAGTTTTTTTTAGAAATCACTTACACGCATGTTTGCTGTACACAAATGTCTGTAGATTTTTGGAAATAAGTTTTTTCTTTCAGTTTTTACAAGACATCGGGTTAACGCATATCAGGGAGTAATGCACCGTATAAACTTTTTTTCTTCCTTTTTTTATCTTCTCCTGTCGAAACCGTTATAGTTAGTTGTTGTATTGATGGTGGCTGTAGACTGACAACAGTTTTTCTCTCTTCAACTTCTACAAATTGCCTCTGTTCACTCACCTCGTCAGTTTTACTATTTCAGATGGAAAAAAGTCGACTTGAGGGATAAGGTGTATCAGTATGTTTCACTGCACGCGTATAACTTTGTAAGCAGATAATGGGAAAATGCTTTTTATGGAGAATGTATGACCCGACGAGACCCAAAACCATTTCAATTTTCAGCATTGTTCGGACAAAACAAATTCTTTAAAACTCTACCGCTCTTAACCGTACATTTCCATTGTGCAGTAGTGCATTTCCACTTTTTCTGTCGTCCTTATTATTCCCGTGTAAACATGACTATGTGTGAGTGCGCAGTAATGTCCCAATATTATAGAGCAATGTGAGCACCTATTTTGAGCTGTTTTATTACACGTCACGGATCCTAGCGTGAGAAATTGTGAGTGTGAGAGATATATCTCAAATTGCAGGTTCTGTTTAAAAAAAACTTTTCTCCCATTCTGTTCTGCATACATACATGTACTTTTTCTTCGTGTGTGTGTGCTTCTAGCGAAAGCAACCTTTCCATTTACGGCCCAGTTGGTTTTATGGATTTCACTCACTTTGAGAGAAAGCATTCACTCAATAAAATAGGAACGGGAGCATCCTATGCATTTTCACTTAACCATTTGAAAGCTACTTTACTTGATTTTTTCCCGGCATTGTTTGGAAAAATAGGGTTTTGGTGTTCCAAACTACGTT
The DNA here is from genome assembly GCA_034700605.1 of Willowsia nigromaculata. Classification (NCBI taxonomy): domain Eukaryota; kingdom Metazoa; phylum Arthropoda; class Collembola; order Entomobryomorpha; family Entomobryidae; genus Willowsia; species Willowsia nigromaculata. The sequence goes on along the minus strand of JAQIXX010003350.1, from coordinate 4,756 downwards.
TTGAAAGTGTACAAATATAGGTAATACACTACTCAGTGAAATATCGCATTTCCAGATAGCAGCCTCTGCATCGACATAAGTACAAAAGTACAGCAATTTCCATGAACAATCCTGTAGTTTCACGCACGAGAGCAGAAAAAAGAAAGTTACAAGCAGTTTCACTAGTTTTTTCTCCCTCATTTTTATTCCAATATTTCGTATTATTCTACAGGAAACTTTTATACAGCATAAGAGAAAAATACATACATCGAAATAATGGCGTAGAAAAGTCAGCAAATTTTTGCATTAATAAACAATGATGACCTTTTTACACAGCACAACTTGTCTGATTTGAAAGAATGAATGATTGCTGTCAGGGAAGGAAAAGCTAAAATTGGATTTTTTTTTGTACAACATACCTTACATACCTACATGTACCGATGCACATGTTGTTCTCTCTAAGCTCCATAGATTATTCACGGATGGAAAAGCTGAATACTCTGAAAAAAACTGTACAACAAACCTGTATAAAATTGAACAGAAGAAAAACAACAACTGGAGCAGTAACAACAACAATACATGTTCTTGTTGTATATTCAAAATTACTTACGTCCCATATCATTTCAAGACTACACTAATTTATTTTTTGAGCTATTTCACGAGTAATTTTTCAAGATAACCTACTATTTATGCATTGTGATTGCTAAATCTTCAAAATCTCTCGTTTTTAACAACGTTTTTACATAAGCCTATAAAAACATTGAGGAATGTAATATAGGGAAATTCAGTATAATTATTCTCCTTATCTATTCAATTCTACAATTTAAAATGAAAGTGGGCAATTTTCTTTCGTGAACACGCCAATATTTATGTTATACGTACATTATACCTACACATAAGAGTTTTGGTATGCATAATTCTATAGTGTTGATATTAAATGTTCACGCATATGCAGGCATGCTCTGACAGATTTACGACTCTCTTTGTTTCGTTATAAAAAAAGAGGATGGTTGAAATATTCGCGTATATACGTTTTCCTCATATTCTCAAGTTACAATTTGGAATTGACTAGAAATTGCTCTCACTTTTGCTGTCTGCCTATTTTTTACTTGAGCACATGAGAGAGAGACAGAGGAAAGTAACACAATATTTTCGTACTGTATCTCGTTTCGCACATGATATTAAAATTGCAATTTTCGTTGTTTCCTTTTTCGATCTTTTATACTTGCAGAAAGTATCAGCTCTTATAACAAGCACATAAGTAGCCTGTGTCATATGAGTATCACGGCAAGAAAAAATTGCAGCTGTGGCAGTTAAGTTGCCTCTCTTTCTGAAAATCTTTTGAAACTACCAAATGACGCAGCTTCCACAGTTGCCTTTGATATTGTTGTGCTATCTATCTCGTGAAATTGTAGAAGATGCACATGCTGTCAGATACGCAAACATATTCGCGTTAGAGATGTGTTCTGTAGTATAAAAATGCATACGCAAACTTTTATACTCTTCATCTCAGAGGAGCAGAGAGCAGCAGGCTGTTTTTGCAAAGATGAAAGCAGAATCAGCGCAAGCAACAAACTGGCAGCAGGGAAAAATATAAACGATGAATGACGGCAACATGAAATTACAACATATATACTTTTACCATGTGCATTTATTTATTATCTGTCTACTTTTTGCTTTTTAACCGAATAAGAGTTGTAGGAACGAGCATATGTTGTAAACGTGAATAATAAACGTATTTGTAAATTTCAAGAGTACAATGAAAAAATAACAAGCTGTAGGAGAACGAATAATATTAATGATATAGGAAATGTTCCTTTTGGAGCTCTAGTGCTACTTGCTCATTGCTAAGTGGTAGTCGTAATATATCTCGAAGCATGTACTACCAGTAAATGAAATTCATTACTTTTGCTGATAAATCAGAGTAAAAACATTTGAGAGGAAAGAAATGCAGAGGGAAAGCGTTGTGCTTTTTGAGAGTGAGAGTGGATTATTTTCTCTTTCCCTAAATTCCGGCTTTCTATAAAAATGCTGTTTTTCTGTTTTTACTTCATTCACATGAATGCAACATTGTATCAGATTATACGAGTACATATTTCGTCGAGAAACAATTTCAGAGAAAGCCACATTTCCTCTTGCTCCCCCACCCTCACAGTTCTCTTTCCCGGAATAACCATTTTATTGTGTACATTTTTTTGTCCAAAGATATTTACTTCAAACAGATTTGGATTTCTTTGAGTTAAAAAACCGCTACCCTACTACTATGTATCTTTATTTTCATTTACAATATGCAACATGGCTATATGTACATGCTATATATAGTTGACAACTTGCTTAGTAAAGAGAACAGCAACAGATTTACAACATGTAACATAATCAGAATTATTAGGATGACGATTTCATAAACCATAAAAAGCTATCACCTCGTCGCAGTCAGCGTGTAAAATTTTGGAAATGTTGATTTCTGCTGAATGAATAGTAGTCCTTATAGCATTTATCCGACTTCTTTACTCGTCAAGTTATCTTCTTACGAGAAGAGATAAGTATAAATCTCTTCATTCCCACATGGGTAGCAGTGAGCAGGTAGAGTGTAAGCGCGTATCTACTTGTGTTGAAGCAGGATGAGGAAATTGCATTTTAGGTCTTCAGTCCTATATATAGACTGCCATGACTGACATCGAAAGCGACAGCAATAATTTTCATGACAAGGTTTTCTCTTTCACGCAATCGTTTTTCGTAATCACTGCTCATTTTGATCAAAAGCAAGCTATACTCGCTTCTTTATTATTTCTACGTAGGGTCATGTGAATGTCAGTGGGTTTATTTACTCACAGTACAAACCGGGAAATCTGTATGGAGTGAAATTTCTGAGAAATAATGTAAAGTTAAAGAAAACACAGAAAAGAACATAAAAAATATTTCCGTTACTATACCGTTACGAAAGACAGCCCCATTACGTACGTGATTCACATGATATTTATAGAAGCGCTCAAGAAGTTTGAACCCGAACAATATCTTGAGGCTAAACAATATTACCATATTATATTACCTGTCTCTCCAAGTCGGTTCACTCCAAAGCGTTTATGGGGAAATCGTCTCAGTACATGTATGATCGTTTTTCAAAGACTAGTTTTGAATGTTGCTCTCGTTTGAAGCCTAGTGTGTGACACGGATGAGGTGGGCGGGATGTTTATGCAAGCAGTCAAGAAGTTTCCATACTTCCCTTTCCTCAACTACATACATATCAAGTCAACAACTAACAACAGAGGTAAACTGCTGGAGGAGAATTTCTCTTGCACAAAATGTTCCTAGACAGCACGCATCATGACGTTTTTAAACGGATTTATTTTGCTGCATTTTGACGAAAAAATCTCATAAGATATTATACATACGCGTAGATACATTACACGAATAAATGGCACAATAAATAAAATGATAATGCCCGGAAAAGTACAATAATTTCCCTTACAAATATCACTTTCAGCTTTAAGAAAGCCTAGAAAATTGTGCATTGTGCCGACATAATGTTTACAAGAGCATCTTCCATTTCAAAATTAAAAATCCTCTTAAACGAGAGATTCTCTAGAGCATCCTGAAAGAAGGTATGTTGTAAACAGCCTTCTATAATGATAATACCTACTGTGTTGTTATACTTAATAGCTTGAGGGAACATCATCCCGAAAAAAGTTAATATTACAAATGAGGAGCCCAAACCCAAACTCTTCCATATATGTAGGATGTGGATATGTACATTCTGTGATTTGTGTTATATTATGGTGATTTAGCTATCACTTTGCAAACAGACGAACTGTGTGCTTTCATGAACGCATGCAAAAGTTGAATGAGGAAAGATAAGTTGTAATATTATTATTACACCATCTGAATTTTCACAAACTTTTTTTATATTTTACACGAGATGATGTAATGTAAAACATATAGGCAGAGTATACCATAATATGTGTTTTTACGTGTTGTAAATCGTGTCAAATTTATTTCTCAGAAAGAGAAAGTTTCTTTTTTAGAGAATTGGAAGCGAAAGATAAAAGTTTTTTGTGAGATAATGCGTACACAGCGGAAAAGCAATTTTTTGAGTAGAAATAGCACGTATCGTTTGATAGATAGCATTGAAGCGAAAAGTCCTTATAACTCAACAGCTACAAGACAAAAAAGGGGTTTTACCTGTTGGTGTCCACTGAGAAACAGCTGAGATGAGAACAAGGAGGAGCACCGGCTCTCCCAGGCCGAAGCCAGTGAGTAGGGATGTCGGATACATTGAAAGTTTCCTCATGGTGAATGATGTTCCGCTTCTGGAAGATGTGAAGTGAAGTAAAACGCAGAGTTTTTCTCTTCTTCTTCTTAAATCTTCTCTAAAACTTCATGAGTGAGAGAAGAACACACACTAGTAGTCGCTGACGAGTATCGCATTGAATGGGCATTGTGATAATATAGGCTATGTAATTGGTAGAAGAAGAAGATTCAGTATAAATATTAATACTGATAAAAAAGTTGTATCTGTGGATTTAATGGAGGGAAATGTACATTCATGAAAATGCAGTATATTAATGTGTGCATGTAATGTCGTTACGCTCGTCCCTGATGAATAGAGATATAACGTTTGTTGAGACAGATAAATGAGTGTCAAAGCACACTTGAACTATCCTTTAATTTGCTCTCGCACTCTGTTGCTTCCTTAGTATTCAGAGGTTCCTATGTTAATGTGTAGTAGGTAGGTACAACCACTCTTCTTGTGCTAGCGAGAGAACGTGACGTTCCGCAG
>JAQIXX010003349.1:0-20073 GCA_034700605.1 Willowsia nigromaculata | reverse complement strand
GGACAGACAGACAGACATTTACCCACCCCCCACCATCATTCTCAGAAAGTACCAGTTATCACTGGCACTTAATAACTATAAATCATCTTTAACTGAATACTTTCAAAAAGCAACTAAGCAGGAATTTTTCAAAGTTTGCGACCGGGAAATTTTTGAGACATATTTTGGATACCGGGAAGAAAAAGTTTTATCCAAGAGCGCTTCCCAGACATTCGATATCTCTGGTTACGGAATTCAATTTAATAGTTGATCTGTCAACAATCACCGGTTACCGATCTATTCAAACTTTTGAGTTATGAAATAAATAGTCGAAGAAATCAAGAGACACCACGAAATTATCGAATTTTCAAATGAAATTTTGTAATTATCAAAAACTATGAGAAATCAGAGATCCCAGCCTGACTCCAAAACTCACAATAAAATTGCTCCTTCGCTTCAGCCCAAATCACAAATCGCAGATGAGAGAAAACCAGGATGGAACAGGACCCAAATGGAAAAGTGCAGCGCGAAGGGGCATAGCCCAAATCATGTCAGGCAAAACAAATTTTTTTTAGACCCCCTCCCCATTTGTCAATGACAAATTGTCATGCACGTACATAGCCATAAACGAATGTATGGCGTGGCACGTTACCCCAAAGCTGCGACATCATGAATGAATAGCCCCAAATATTCAGTTGTGAAATGCGAGCATGTAGCTACACTTCGGTATTTGGGGAAGGGGGAGGTTGTAACAAATTGCCCCACATTCAGAAGCCAGTTTCTACTTTAGGTAGATAAGTACGACATGTTTTCCACCAGCCACCAGCTTATCGCTCAGATAAGACCACAGATGAGCACAAACATTATCCTTCTTTGAATCCTCGGATATTTTTCTTTCCGTTCGATTCGTTGTTATCTTCAACATAGAGCCCTTCTCGTACTTCATAAAGCCCACTTCCCTGACAATTATCCTTTTCGTGGACACCGTTGCAGTGATCTTGGCAAGCCAAGTCGTACGCCTTCACCTTCCTCTTCCCCAGACAATCACCATCCTCGTTTACTCGAACTCCAAGATTCTCTCCAGAATTTCTCACATCACCCCACTCGGATTCCGTTAGAAATCCCACGAAATATTTTACACCCTCCACTTTGTTTATGAAGGACCTTCATCCCTTTATGCCTGGAGTCTCCACACATTGTGATATGATATGTACATTCAAAGTATTATGAGAGGACCTAGGTTCTACCAAATGATAAGGCTTTGCTTGACTGGAGGAGGGTCCTGCAGCTTATCTTTGACAGGAAATACGATTCGGTTTTTGGAAATATCATGCTGACAACAGGTAAATACATAAAAGTGCTCGGAATTAATATTTGGAGTGTGAACTTAAGCTCTTGGGTGGAATGTGAGCATGGTATATCAATGAAGTCAGGGCATTTTGTTAAGCCTTTACAAAAAAACATTCGTTGACCGTGGCAAAACCATTAGATAACATTTTTGTAGCCTTAAATTCTCAGTTTATCCCAAATGCTATATTATGAAAATTAATTTTAAATTTCATATTTGGTTTATCTATTATGCCTGTTGCTGTGCCTTTCGCTTAATCTATCTAATGACTTCCATAATATTCTCCAGAAAACAGTAGTCTTGGGGTTAGTTCATGAATTATAACTGTTTTATTACTTAATTTACACATTTAAAGAATTCAGATTATAAAGTAAAGTTTAGGACTTAAATTCAATAAGTCAAATACAATTTGGCCGTACCTAAAACTTAACTTTTTAACATCAAAATTACATACCAATAATTTTTACTACAAGTAACAATTAATAAAAGTAGTCTAAATTAAATGATGAGGAACAATCAGTACTTCAACAGATCATTAATTAATAAATGATAAATTGTAAACTAATTGATGAAAATGAAGAAAAAACGGGAGCTCTTCGTCTTCATTCATCCAGGTTCCTACTTTGGAAGGGGATACTTCTCGTGAAGCCTCTTCCAGTAATCACCGTCCTTCAGCAATATCTAACAACAGAATATTCATTTTACAAAAAGCTTAAAATTAAAGTATTTTGAAATCCCTGTAATCTGTGCATACCTCATAGTAGTTTTGAAAATACAAGCGTCGTAAATCTGGAAGCATCTCGATTCCATAGAGACCGGCAGCACGACTAATCGTAAGTATATGTTCAAGTTGTGACTTATTTGAATGATTTATTATTATTATTATTATTATTATTAATACGAACAGTAGCTATGGTTTGATAAGCAATACTGCATTGGTTATATTTGTACTCAGAACACTAAGAAATATATTGATAGCGTCTTTGCTCAAAGGAAAATGGTCACCACAATTTACCGGAAGTTCAGATTGCGCCCTCCACTTACAACCATAATAGTAATAACTACTAATACCCCGAAAACCTATTAAAATGCTTCGTTTTTTCTTTACAAGTTGTCTACTGTATAGCCTTACACTCAAAAGCAATTTTAAAATCAAGACAACAAGAAACAACCCAGAAATAGCTCCTGATCCAGTACAAATGATTACAAAATTTGGAACTATACCGAAGCAATTTACAGTTACCCAAATGAAAATTGTTAAGAAAATTTGACTACATGTTAAGGAAGCTAACAGCGTTTCATTGATGGTTTCTTGGATGTGCAAATATGTGCAATATATTTCTGTGTAACGTTTCAAAACCTTCTTTTCACACATGTAAGGACCATGCAACAAATTCCAACAAGCGTGTTTAAACTTTGAGCCTAAAGTAGTTAGGGGGAGACATATCACAAGAACATATTGCGAATGCATTGCCATTAGCAATATTAAGTGAAAAGCTGAGATACATGTTATTACAATAGACCATATACTTCCAAAACAAAAATGATCAATTCCACAAATTTCTCGTAGGATGAGACGAAATGGATCCAAATCTAGGTAGCAAATCATTATCGATAAGGGAAATATGATAAGTGCACTTGCCACATTGAAAAAATATAGCACGAACTCAACTGTACTGTTGTCAACCATCTGAAATTTTGTTTCTGTAGAACCAAACATAAATATATTTTTAATTATTTATATTTCAGAACCCAAATTTTAAAATTACAAGTAGAGAAAAATACCAAAGGAAAATCCATATTCTAGAAAATAGTTGATATCTAAATGTTCACTTCGGTTGATCCATAATATCCGCAGGAGTGACATAATCAACACTTGTGAACTGGTGACGCAAACTAGAAGACATAGTTGTATGAGGTTAACATTAGTTGTTTGTGGTAGAAAGAGTAACTTTAGGAGCAACACTGTGGATCCAAATCCTCCTGGTAAAATTAAAAACAAGGAGTAAAGTATGCGTGCAAAAAGATATGATCTTGGGAATTTCGAGCTACAAGTTGTGATCGAAAGCTTGTCATTTTTAAAAGAGTGTTTAAAAATTAAGCTTGGTGTTTTTTCGTATGTTTTCGTGTAAGCTAGGTATGCTAGTTTTAAAAATTGGGGCAAATCACTTTCTTCGATGCTGTCTACTGCCATGGTAATAAGCTAACGTCAAAGCGTACCTAAATGTTTTTAAGCGATCCTAAAAGCCTATACGGCATCCCAAAACTTGTCTTAGCAAAAATCAATAAACATTTAAATCAAATATTAATATCTTTCGTAAGGGATTGTAATGAAATATTACCGTATTTTTCTGAATGAAAGGCCATATACTGTAAAACAAATTAATTTCCGTAATCACACATAGAGTTTTGGAGAGAATTCTTCTTACTCTAGCATTTATAGTAACATCATGTGATATAAAAAGTATTTTACGGTACCTTCGATAGAAAATGCTTACACGCACAATCCATATACGTATAATAATTACGTGGCAATTATAACGTGGTCATCCACCCTATCAACTACGTCAAAATGTAGCCTCATTTTAAAACCAATTACTAAACCAACATAGATGAGGATAAGAATTGTCATTATTTCCAGAATGAAGTATATTGTATTAAGTTAGATTTCAATTATCGTTGTATAAACCAATTTGGTAAAAAGTGTGTCTTCTTCAACCCACTCAGGGAATAACTGTTTGTTTTGTTATTTATAAAAGGTAGAAAAAAGATATTATTTTTCAATCAAAACATTACATGTCAAAAAGTTAAAAATCGTTTATTTCAGGATAAGGTTTTAAAAAAGGGTTTTAATAGGCTTTTAACTATAAAAATTAAATTGCTTACCATCCAAAAGCTGCCTAATCAAAATTTATCAATTTAAAATAATTAGTTTTATTTTGATGTTATTTTTATTTAAAAAATAGTTCTCTAGTATGACTCATAACTTGGTGAAACCATGTCCCCAGCATGGTAATACTAGCACGGTAGTCTATATGTCTACGGCACGGTAGTGGTATGTCTACAGCACTGTGAAACCATGTTGCAAGCACGGGTATTCGAACACGATGTTTAAAAAATATTGAAAACGACATCTCTGATTAAATGTGGCATAAGTACAGAACGAAGGTGAAACGAATTTTGGTGAAGTTAAACTGCATTAGTAAATTACAGCACTACCGTGCTGTAGACACAGCACTACCGTGCTGAAAGAACATGAAAGCGAAAAATGCGGTTAATGAAGGTATGGGCCACCTCACTAATTCGTGTGAAGTATGGCCCATTTCGGTATGTGTATTAGGTGATTTTAATTGCTTATCTTTTGCTAATTGAAATTCGAATCCTTAACACAATTTTAGTGGTGGGTTATACCGTATTGATGTGTGAATTCGATAACAGAATGAACAGAAAGATTACTGACAAATGTAACATTATTAAAGCCGTTCCGGAGAAGAGGCCAAGACAAATTTCATTAAAAGTTGAGAATTAGTTGCTTGATTACCAGAAACTTAACAAAGGCCTTGATATTTTTATTATTTAGACTATAAGCTTAGAAGATATTTAATAGTGGACACTTGACAGACACACTTGCTATTGTGTACTTATGAATTATATGAATATGAATATGCATTTCGGAATGTCACTGACATTCCGAAATGCACTGTGTAGAGGTAAACTATAAGAATGCAATAATGATTATGAAACCTTAAGGAGCATTCTGTGAAAAATCAGTTAAAGGTAACACCGGGAATACAGAATTCCACATTGAGTGAGTGCAATGCAACGTGAGTTGACTCCATATAAATCAACCTTCCAAGTTTTACTTTTTTGGCTCTCTAATCAGTTTTACTGCTTTTGCTTCTTCTTTCATGATAACATAATTCTTAATAACAATGGTAGCGCATTTGTGGAAAAGTTATGCTACAAAACAACCTTTAAAAAAGAAAGAAACACATCATACTTGCATATGCCTACAGTAATAGTATGCCTTTCTTATGGAATTACATTGTGACGAGAAACTGGATATTAAATTGATTTGCTCTGTTATATTGCAGTCAGGGAAAACACATTCTCATGTCCATACTCTTAAACGATAGCTTCACCTCTGCTAATACATGACCAGACTACGTTTTAAAGATTTTATGAGTTTTAGAAAACAAATTAGATATCATTCATCTATCTTTTAATTCATCTACCCCCATCATACATATATGCAGATGCCTGTAGCATCTCAGTGTTCTTATGCCCTTGTAAAAGATCAGAGATTAAATGAATGGTGCTGATTTTTCTCTCCTTTCGTGGGTGAAAAATGGGAATAATGTTTTTAAAATTTAACCAAAATGAGTCACACTTAATTTACGTTTGATGTGCACTTATCGTTAGTTAGGATTTCGAGAGCGAAAAGCAGTACAATAATGAGTTTATCTTTTAGTATTAAAATTCCTGAAGACGATGCATAAACCAATAGTTGTATATGGAATTAAATAAATTTCACCTTTCTGGTTCGCAGATCCCAAAGATTTTATACAGGACACAACACCTTTATTGAGTCTAGCCATGTTCAGCACACAAAATTACTGTTATTCTTTATGTGACTCTAACAATAGTTAATATGCTTACTTAAAATATTGCTTAACTAGTTTTATGATACCTGAAAATGTTTATAATCGAACACACAGAATCCTTAATTTTTACTTCTTTCATATTTTTTAAATCTTGCAGGTTTTGTAAATTAATTGGAATATGAACAAATATTTATTACATCTTACAACTTCTCCTTCAATGATCATAATTTATATAGTATTTTAAATTGTGAAATACTTTATTTCACGCTCAATATATTTTTTTAAAAAAAACTTTTGTAATGACTGGATTTAAGAAATAGTAATGTTTTCTTTAAAATTTAACTTCAACTACCCAGCTTAGTTAAGGCTTGCTTACTTTCTTCGACTCTCAATAACTTCCATTAGGATTCAAAAAGAATGGAATGTTATTAGGATTTTTCGGATTAACTGTTGATTTGCAAGCTTCAGGTTCGTCACTTGAATCGTCACAGTCGGTGTAACCATCACAAATCCATCGCTTTGGGTAACAACTTTCCCTTCCACCCATGGGACATTGACTCTTGAAGACAAAAAGTAGCGTTAGGAAATCCATCAACGTAACTTACATGTAACTTTAAGGCGAATGATAAATTTCTTACTGAGTATGCAGGGCAACTTGGGCATTCACCGCTTGAGTCTCTTTCGTCACTTCCGTCTGAACAGTCGTCATCTCCGTCGCACACATAAGACAACGGAATACATTTGCCGTCAACACATTGGAACTAAAATATACACATGAATTATATACCTTTAATACCTTTCTAATATATCAAATATATATTTAATTCATGATTGTAGTGTAAGTTTTCAGTTTTCTACCCCGTATTGTCCGTTCACACATGCATTACAATCTTGGTTTTCATCGCTGCCATCGGGACAATCAGGATATTTGTCACAAATGTAGTCATTCTCAATGCAATCGCCATTACCACACTGAAACTGAAAGAGACGTAAAAAATTAATGAAAATATTATTTTGATAAGTGGTAGTATTCTCTATTGCAGTGAAAACTTAGGTACATACCTTTCCTGGTGGGCACTCTTCAGCACATGCTGTGCCAAAGAAAAAAACCAGATTCAAAACTACAAGTTGGAGTTTCATCTTGAAAGTGGGAAACTGAAACGTAAACTGGAATGGGAAATTATGAATTTGTCGTTGGTTGTGAACAGCTTTTATACAAAGTGCATACTGCATAAAGATGCATGTTTTTGTGCTACTTTTTCTCCACAGGGTTATTTCATGTGTGATAGTTTTAACAATTTTATGCTCAATCCACTAAAACAACAGATGCTGTTTTTAAGCGACAAGGTTTTAAAAATATTTGCTTAGGTTCATAATCTTTATGCATGAGTTTGTAAATAAATGAGTTATATAGGTGCATACTGACATTTTGCAGAGTAATTACGCAATTTAATAACAGCCATCCACAACCGCAAAGTATTTGAATTATTCGCAAAAATTTAACATTTAATACAAAACAATTTTAACAACTTATATACACGATTTCGCGTCATGGGTTTTTAAAAACCAACAGATGCTCGTTATACTGATGATGCTTAAAAATAGCATCAATTAAATCTCTCCATTGTGTAAACACTACCAAGTCACTTTGGGAATGCAAGTGTACCGACGAAAACAGCGTATCATTGAAGGTTGGATATGAATGTTTTCTCGTAGGCAGAGACCATTTATGATGGTTATTAGCCAAACACATTACTAATCCGTTGGTTTTAAAAGATCCGTGGAAAATTGGTTTCATTCATCTTGAATTAATGATAAACTGCAGTAATATTTAGAATATTATCCGCGACCCAAATTATCGATTTCATAGTCTGCCCATGTAAACGTTAACACAGACGCAATACAAAATCAGTAATCGGATATGCGCATTTTTCAAATATTTCTACAGCAATAACTGTTTTATCTTGGTTTTTAGCTTCAAACTCAATCTTATTCACTGATTTATTGACATGCTTTTTTGAACATGAAAATAATCTTCTAATCAATGATGAACTGAAGATTTGTGACTTGAGTCATGGTTTGTTTTTTAACTAATTTATTCCAATTGAATTTTTATTCACTTGAAGTGAGGTGGAAGCAAAAACATGGAATGATTGGCTTATCAGTATTACTCCATGTGCAACATTTAGCCATGCTGTTCATTCATATAAAAGCAGTTCGATGAGGTGACGCTTAGGTCCTAAACAAAGTGTAAAAATAAAATAAATAAATTCAATCCCTTTATTGCCACAAAATATCTTTAATTGTCATCAGAAAACTAAATCACAAAAATTAATGAAGGATGTGATATATTAATCAGATGATTTAATTATTTTGAGCAGAAGTGGAACCGGAAAAAGAAAAGAAGAGACACAGAGCATTGTTGATTGTTGAAACGCCTTGGCGTTGTATGTTTATCCGCAATCTTGATCTTGAATTATTCAAAAGTTGTCGAGATGTGAAAAATTGCCTAGAAACTTGTCTTGGCTTCAAAGTTTTGGGCGGGTGAATTTGGACACTTTATGAACTTTTCTACTATGATTCTTAAGGCTCTGTTTTGACCGATATACTTTTAAGCACTGGAAACACTCATGCCAGTTTGTATCAAAATGAACAGCTTTATGACTTGCACGTGACACCGAGTCATAAAATATTTTGTCACATGCGCCACACTCATATGGTTGTTCTCCTGTGTGCTTTCTCAAATGACTGTAAAACATATCCTGCCTAGTAAAGGTTTTCATACAGAATGCACAAGAGTACATAGCGTCACCAGTATGGATTTTTTGATGACGTCTCAAGTTTGTCTTTCTTGTGAATGTTTGGTTACACGTCACGTTTCACACTGGAGACCAGTTTTTGTCGGGATTCTTTGATGCACACGCTTATGTTGCGACAAGCTTCTCTTCTTTACAAACTGCTTGTTACAGGTAATGCAGCAGTAGAGTTTGGAGTCGTCGTTTTTAATTAGGCTTCTTGGCTCAGGCAGTTTGTCGGCATCTTCTATAATTAATGGCATCACTTGTAAATCGGCGTGTGTCATTGTATTTGTAATAGGTGGTGTCTTCCCAGTCTGAAGGGGAGCGTACGATGTCTTCTGCCCAAAAGACAACTTTCGCATGAATTTTTCATCACGGGAATCTTCCCCATTTTCCTCATTTTCCCAATCCCCCTCCACCAGAATGCCAGCACGATCCCTCCAGACACGAGCCATCTTTGCGGATGCCTGCAAGTAATCCCAAACATGAGCAATTTGATAAGATCGAATCCAGGAGGAATGACAATTAAAATGAAAGAAGAATAAACCTTGAATCTTCCACAAAGGAGTAGAGTCTTCAACTTGGGCATTTGCAGAAAGGCGAACTGGAATGTCAGGTCTGAAATGAGGGATTCCGAATCTCCAAATCCAAAGTTTAGTTTGGGCGTAGACAGCTCAAGGTACTCCAGCTCTTTAAAACCAAAAGAATCTGTGAATATGTCACATTTTCAAGCCATCTCGACAAACAGGAGAACACATTACCTGTCAGATTCATGATGGACGGGAGATCGTGGTTAAGCTGGACATTTTCCCGAAACTCTGGATATTTGCGGAGTTCATCCAACATTTTAACTGGAATGCTGGTGAATAGGGAGTCCCATTTGTCTCTGCAAAAGTATGGGCCATCCTTATTGTGATATTGTGTACAAAGCCTTAAGGTGGTTTGTCTGAAAGCTTTAGAAGAGTTTTTAGAGCTTTCGGATATTTTTAGTAAAAGCTTATGTTAAAGCTAAAATATTTGAATGTAAAACTTTAAAATATGTGTGTTTAATGCTTTAAGACAATTGTGTTTCAAGCTTCAAGGTTTTTGCGATTAAAGCTTATAAAGTATTTGTGTTCACAGCTTTGAGGTATTTGTATGTAAAGGTTTAAAGGTATCTGTGATTAAAGCTTTGAAATACTTGTGTTTAATGTTATAAGATATTTCTTTTTAACGCTTTATGATATTTGTGTTTAAGGTATTCGATATATATATCGGAAATATTTGAGAGGTTTAGCTCACATTAGTACAATGTTTTTCACAATGTTAATGAGATTTTTTGTTTTTCACCGTATGGATGATGCGAACATTTCCAAATCAATAATTTGTGCTGTGTGTATGATATGAGTAACAAATGAGTTGGAATTAGTACATTGGGAAGCCAGGGAAAAAACGTTGGCCGACTTAGATGTAAACATCTTACTTCATTTTTGAAGGTTAGATTGTTGACGACATTTTGATGCCTTCCTTATGTTAAAACACGCAATTATCTGGAAACCGGGAGATGTTTTCCAACAGTAATAGAGGGCGTTCATGTGACCTTACAAGGAAAATATGAGGGGCGGTAAATAAATTTTACTCCATATTATTTCAAAATTAGTTAATCTAGGCACCTGAGTCCTTACGCATGCCTTGTGTGACATTTCATAACTTAAATCTCACATTCGACCCCAAATTCCGGTGTTCGAGACGCTGGAGTCGTTCACCCCAATACCCGCAAAGATAAAACTGTTTTGTCAAATTTTGTATGCATACAGTTGGAATTTTTTCAAAATTTGTAAATACTCATGTTTTTATAGCAAAAATAATGCCAAAAGTCTCGGTGTCCCATGAATTTTTTGACGTTCAAGACGTTGACGTTGAGTGCATGACTTTGACCTAGTTTAGAATCGTCCACAATGGGGCTTTTAGCCAAACTCAATGCATGCAGGATTCCGGAAAAGCTACCCTATCTTATGATACTATTCACGCACTTTTTACTGAAATTTAACGGGTAACTAGCGGCGTGAATTATAGAATCCCGCTAGGTGTCCCTTCACTTTCTGTACCAAGTGTATAAGTCAAACGGTGAGACAATCGATCCTATCTTGAGTTTATACTCCTTGACATAAAACGGATATTTTAGTATTCTGGTATGTGGATGTAACTATATAAATTAGGCAAGATTAAAGCAATTTGCAACATCTCAATTTAACAGTGTAAACTTTTAACTAGACAGAAGGACGGCGAGTAACTAAACCACAAAATGTGGGCAAATGCAGGCCGCACAATTTTTTTTGATCTAGTCTATTTCATCTTCAGATCTCATGTTTAGCATCCAGAACCATTGTTTATGCTGCATGATAAAGGTTGATTACCGGCACTTTAACCCCAATCATTTAATCCCCGTCATTTCATTCCAATGATTTAACCCCCGTTATTTCATCCGTATCATTTAATCCTCATCATAAAATAATTCTCAAACTGAGTTAAAGGGGATCGCAGGCTATATGAAATTACACGTACTGACGAGTCATTTTCCAGGAAATGGGACTAGGAGCTCCCAAAAAAGCAAGACTTTTTTGCCCGCGTACGTCTGACTCCTCCCCGGAAAACTTGTTTGCTCTCGGCCAAATTGACGCTCCGATTTCCATTGATCTGACAATGACACTAAGCTACAATGCTTCTCCCATAATACAATATCACACTTTTGTCGGAAAAATCAAAATCAAGTTTTCATGACGGTTAGTGTGTGATAACGATAACTGAACATGTATTGATTTTGTGAAACTCGTGTTTAATTCAATTTTACTGCTTGTACTCATTTCTGGTGCAGTTTCATATAATTGGGGAATGAGAAGGTTAAGGGATGATATGATTGGAATTAAAATGCCAGTCACCATAAACATTTACTGTAAGCAGTCTTCCGTCCCTAATAATAAACTGGTTCGATATACATTGATAATCAATAGGCGTATTTTCTGTGGCAATTTGTTGAAATATATTTATTTATCTATTAACTTTATTTAGCTTTCCCACACAAAAAATATGAATGTCTAAATGTTGAGTAAGTCATACTTTCAAAGTTTACAAATCAGATGCTACCCACGACATCATCACGGGAGGAAAAAAAATGTTTTGCATGAATTGCGGACATTTATAAGCAACTTTTCAATTAACAACAGAACCAATCTAGGCTCAATCAATGATTATTTACTTATTTTCTAGACAATATAAAGGATTTTTAACATTTAGCAGTACTGTGGCTGCTCCATAACAATACAACGGTTTCTACAATTTCATTGGTAAAGCATTTACGAAAAACATCATATGATATTGCAAAATTTATTGAGCAGAAAACGTGCACAAATCTCAATACACAAAACAGATGCAGTGAAAAAAATCATACCTAAATATAGTAAAAACACAACGGCTAAATTGTCACCTATTGCTATGGACTTAACCATGCCCTTTTCACGGATCCGCTGTACTTCTGCCGCGTCTCTATGAGTACTAAGCCACATTTTCCACTCGTTTAGTTTCCTTGCAATTCCAGTTTCACCCAACATCCGGAAACGCTTTTGGGCCACTGAAACTGGCCATGGCAAATTATTAAAGCTTAATCCAGTTCCTTGAAGAAAATCTTTATTTTCGCCCCGAGTCACACTTTTCCAAGAACCCTTGCGTTCTTTCTCAATATTGTGCATATATTTCCACGTAAGCACATCGATTTCCGCTTTTCTTGCAACAAAGGCTGTTTTATTTTTACAATTTTTTATGGAGTTCAAGAAATAATCGAATCCAATCATTTTTAATGTTTCGAGATCATTTTTTGGATAGTAAACAAGCTTTAAAAGCTTATCAACCGTTTGGGTTAATTTCTGCTTCTTGTCAGACTTGGTAAAGCGATATTCAAAAACCTCGGGAAAATACAAATTTTCTTCAACAGTTTTCCTAATTTTGTCATTTATATTGCTAATTCTATCATTGGTCGCTTTTACTTGATATTTGTCATTTATATTGCTAGTTCTATCATTGGTCGCTTTTACTTGATATTTTAGGAAAGTCAAATCAGAAAAATACCATTTCTTTGCTACTTCAATTATAACTTCCAATGTGTTTTGGGTCATAATCGTCATATTGGAGTCAATCAGCTTATCAAATGTATCAATTACTTCAGGTTTTACTGGAGCAACTAATCTACCGATATTTTCACCTCTGTAACCATTACTAAGAACAACTCCAAGGAGCAGCCAGATTGCCACTAAAAACGAAAGTACATTGCGGTAAAAGCTATTTCTGCAACTTATTTTAGCCAAGTTTGAACCTTGTTCCATCAAAACTTGTATCGGAAACATAAAGGTTTCTAGTGGAGTGTCTGTCTTTAAAAGGCTATTCGCGATGAATTCCAAGCTACGGAAAAGGCTCGCAGTTGCTATGCTGCAAACACAAAGACATATCCAAACCTTACTATCGAACACTTTAAAGAGTTCCACCAAGGTGAAGGATCCATTGTCATAAACATAACACGTGAGGAACGTTAGTGCGTCCTGTTCATTTGCTGAATATATACCCCCTGTGTTGTATGAAACATCACGGATTGTGTTTATAAAAGTGGCATTATATGTTGCATCACCGAAAATGCATGTTATGTTTTCACCGCCAACTAAAGACATAAGTGCACATGCCTGACCCTTGGACGTTAATTCTGGAATACGGAAGTACTTTGAATAGTTCGGTCGTGATACCCCAAGAATGATTTCAATTTTTCGGTTTATTGTAGTATCCGCAAAGACAGTACTGTCAAAACTTTTGCCGATTTTTTGAATGTATAGTTTCTCAAGCTGATAAATGTCTGTTACTGCATTGAACTGAATTTTTTTCTTTACGATAGAATTCCATGTTTCTAACCCCAATGCAAGCAAGAAAGGTACAAACGTAGTTCGAGCAACAAAGTAGTAGTTCACTCCGAGCAGAACTTCAATCACTATTTTGAGATTTTCGTTGCCAACACCAAAAGGATGAAAATATGTTGACCTAGGCGGCCCTACGGAGTTATCCACACTATCCAGCCACGGTATAACCGATGTAGTTTCCATTTTTGGAACTACTAAAGCTTGATGGAGACCAAACTTTAGTAATTTAGTCAGTGACATCCCATGAGTTTGATGAAATCCTTGTTTAGAGGAATTCGCCACTCTTCTAAATATGACATCTCTGTACCTGTATATCGCGTCCTTGAACGAGAACGGCGCCAAATACATAAGAGCTTGGTTGCGAAAGCGAGAGGCATCGAATTGGAATTTCACTGAAGAGCATAAAATCAGATGCACTTGGATGGAGCAAAGCAGCCTAGGATTTGGGTGTTGTTGACGAAATTTGAATTCGGATGCAGGACGATTAATGTTAAAGTATTTTCCATTGCATTGTAGTTGAGCTTGCAGCCAAGTAGGAATCAGTATGTTCACATTTGTCTCAAGCCAAACATGCCTCGACACTATTATCGGGACCTGTAGTTGTAAATTCAGTGCTCCTGGGAAACCCGGGGTCCAGGACGTGTCGGAACTGTAAAAGCCATATTGCACTATGTGAACCACACAGTTCTGAAATATTTGAAGAAACTGATTTAGATTTATATGGTGCATTGTAAAGTCATATATCAAACTCACTAGTGAGGCTGTATTATAAAGTATATGCGTACAACTCCAGCAAAGTATATGTTAGAAGTAAATATTTTTCCCTTCTTTTTAACTATTTTGCTCATTGGAAACATAAAAGTACTTGTGTAAGTACAATCGGACGTCAAGCGTGTGTACTTTGGAAGCATCCGAGCTACAGGTAGTACCCAAAATTTTAAAATGCTTACAAACCCTTCCTATTTTATGCTGCACGATTTTCATTTCTTCCGGAATACCACAGAAGCTTCCTATTGTTACTTCCTGCATTTATCGTACATGCATTGTTTGATGGGTAGTTTCTGAGCAGGAAGTAAATAGCTGTCACTGGAATTAACCAACGAAATAAACAATTTCCTTGTTTTGTTGGGAATAAATGTGGGTTAAATTTTTGTGTGCCAGACTATTCTCTAAAGTCTTTACTAGACAAAAGTTTAATTTAAAATCACGTTTAAGTGGTTAAATAATCAAAACAAACACTCAAAATCACTTTCATTGAAGCATTGAGTGACTCGAATGACTACGTAGTTATGCCAGTTGATGATTCCTAAAATTTTATTAATGGCACCTATCATACATTAGATTTTTAGCTCGTTTACCTATATGTTCATCTTAGGCAAACCCTACTATAATATATCATAAATGACTGCATTGTGCTTACACATTTCCCAGAATTTTGGGAATGTAGCTTCTATGTATTTAATAAGCTTTACCAATGAATTGATTGTTTTGCTTGGTTTGATTAAAAAACACTAAAAAAGTTTTACCAGCAAAATGTTTGTAAATTACAAACGCATACACGGTTTTAGTACCCTTTTTAACGTTGCTAGCTCCTTTTGCGGAAAAGTTGAAATTGTCAATATACTTTTAAAGCTCTGTTGCATTGGTTAGCTTTTGTCGTCCTCATCGCACCATGAAAATTCAGACATACACTTCATATACAGACATACAGGTTTGGACAATCTTTCGAATATTTATGCTTTGCGAATGCTAAATTTTGGAATCGGATTCACAAAAACATATTTACACTGCTTCTGATGGACAATCTCAAGAAAATGTCTCACAGAATATAAACAATACATAGAAAGCTATATTTTGGGTTCTCATCTTGAATGCTGGTGAAATTGCTGGAGAGCGGAGGAAATTCTAGTAAAAGAGTCTTCCAATAAGAAATACTCTGTGACATAATTGCTTCTTATGAGTGGAATGGAATTTTTGGAATGCGTTATCAGCAAATTTAAAATTGGCATAAAGAAGGAATTTCCGTTCTCACTAAAAGGTCCTTGCCACGTTTTCATAATTTGAACTTGCAGCTTTCAAAATCAAAATTATGTCAAGCAATGTGATAATAATAAAATCAAGATTCTTACGGACAATGTGTTCCCGAAATGAAATCCCATCATTGATTTAGGTTTCTTTTTTGCGTACCAGGTGTTTATAAGATGGGCATCACTGATTCCATCAGGTACCGAATCCATTATTCGTGACACTTGTAACGATGTCCGATATTAAAGAAGCATTTAAAAACGTAAACACAACTGGTTATACTTCACAGTTAACTACTTTTGCAATGCGAAAGATGAAGTTGGTAAAAAACTTTTGGGTAAGATCTCTTTAAAATTGCTCCCGTTGGGCACTGTGTGAACTTCACTTATCGGTTACGGGTTCCGGACTATCTTTTCACGACACATTTTTCCCGGTAATCCTTTCCATGGGGCAGCCTTTCCATAGGACAGTCTTTCCCTTGGACGAAATTTCGATAAAACATTCTTTTCGCGGTCAAATTATCCCATAGGACTATATTTTGCACGGATATCTGTTTCAGTGGACAATGTTTCTATAGAACAAAATTTCCTTAGGACAACTTTTCCACGGACAAATTTTCTAGTTGGACGATATTTCGCCCGGACAATTTTTCCAGAGGGCAGTCTTTTATAGGAGTATCTTTCCAGAGCACAATTTCGTGTTTCGTTTCTAGTACCATTTGATTTTGTGTTGTAAAATTTCCATCCAACGACACAGATCCATCACCGACAGACACTATGATTGTTGTTTTCACTTCTTCCCGATGTGTGGCTTCATGTGTTGATTACGATTGGCTGTCCAAAGAAGCATTTTGCTACGAAGAGGGCACTGGAATTCCTTCTTTCCCGAATGAGTTTTCGTGTGCGTCTCCAGTGTTTGCCTGGACACAAACTTATTGTTCCAGGTAGTGCATCTGTAATTGAGTTCTCCCACGTGGATTTTGATATGATCATACAAAATGAGGATGGAAGAAATAGTTTTGTTGCAGATTTGACATGGATAGCGAATTCCGTCATGAATGGATTTTGACGTGAGCATCCCTTCCCATCGTGGTCTTGAAAGTTTGAGCACATCTGGTGTAATCGAAACCCATCTTCAAACCAATCTGTGAAAAATTCAAACTTTAAATTGAACTGACTTTGCTTTACAAGCACGAGATTCATTTGGAACCCAATGGGATTATACTTACAAATATTTACCTGATTACTAGTTTAAAATATTTTCTTCAATTTGCACGTCTTGAAAGCTGACTGGTTGATCTCACTAATCGTGATTATTTTATTTTGTTGTAAAACGTTACCTTTATCAAAATATTTGAAAACTCGATTTCCCATTTCTTGTTCTTCTGACACAATGCTTGAATAGGTCTTATCAAAAAATAGGTGACTTCCTAAGTCTCAGCACACAGCTGTCTAAATACAACATAAACATTTCTGTTTTATGAGCACTAGTATTAAATTGCAATTTTAAATGGACAAAGTATGTATTTGGACAGTCTTTTTTTTTTGCTGGGATGTGTGTGTGAGAACTTTTAAGGATCATTATGAACTACTTAATATGTGCCGCATATGGCTTGCAAAGTTAAATAGTTGTCCATTTCAAACTAGGGTAGCCCAAATTCTCAGAGGAAATGTTCACATATTTTGAATTCTCATAATTACATGTTAAATATTGCATTATATTGCTGATTTGCATAATGGTTAATTCTCATAACGAATTAGTTTGTATAATGCAACATTCTCATAAAGTGTTAATTCTCATAATATGTATTCTCATAATAATATTTTTGTGTATGTAAATTTGAGTAGTTCCGAAACTAAAAATATTGGCAAGACTGGGAACGCAAAAAATCATCACATCCTTATCCAGACATTTTTATGTTTACTGTCAAGGTGTCAAGCTAACTTTTTCTGGTGAAACTTGAATTATTGATAACTCTTAGGTAATAAGCTGGATTCCACAAAAAAATCGCATTTTTTGCTATGTGTATTTTAAATTGAAGAA
This sequence comes from Willowsia nigromaculata, assembly GCA_034700605.1. Taxonomy (NCBI): domain Eukaryota; kingdom Metazoa; phylum Arthropoda; class Collembola; order Entomobryomorpha; family Entomobryidae; genus Willowsia; species Willowsia nigromaculata. The sequence continues at coordinate 2,342 of JAQIXX010003349.1, read as the reverse complement.
AATTGTGTTACTAACATTTATAAGTTATCTCCAATGAGTTATCTATAAAAATTGCGTTTTACTTTTGCAATATTATTGGATATCCTGACGATGGCATTTATTATCACATACCATACAAGTTCCTAGTTTTGGAGTTGCTACAAAGAGTTTGCAGGGAATGTACCGAGAACATAAGTGTGATTGACGGCTTTCAGTATCAAATATAGATAACTCTAAATAGCCCACATTCTTCTTTGTGGAACTTCATGAGGTATTGCATACTGAACATGCACACTATCAAATAGTTATACAATTTTACGTTCAGGGTTAGGTGAAGTACTGTCTTACTTTATAATTTGTGTTCATTTGCAGTTTTAATTATTCTTATCATACATATGCATATGTAAAAATGTATTATTATTATCACCTAATAACAAGTTGGGAGAACTTTTGACGCTGCACAGACATTTTCTAGTACAATGCAAACTCGAAGCCATTCAGTGATGTAATGCAGCTTCAATAATAGGAATTATGCAACCTCCTAGCCTAGGCATGGAAATGGTCGGTTCCGTTGGGTTTTAACGCGCGAGTGGGTGAAAACAAATTTAACATGCATTTAAATGGAGCCATAGAAAACGCGCCAAAACCGCCATGCATAATGTTCCTGCATTAAATTTTTAACCCATTCAAGCTCAACAAACCCACGTACACATTAAAACCCAATGTTACCCGTACCCACCTTTTGTTTGTTAAAACCCACGGGTTTTGCCATGTCTGTCCTAGCCATTATCTCAATTGTTGAATTGGTTTTGGTGTACGGACATTTATGCTTGTCCCCAACATTTTGTGAAATGCTTTGAACTATAAATAATGATGAAATATATTTTGTATTGCCAAAATTGTTATAAGGAGCTCTAAAGTTATAAAATAGTAATGATGATGTCGACTACACAAAACATACCAGATTTACTTACACCTTTTAAAATACAGTACATCATTTTTGGGGTTCTAAATATGTGCTTTTAAATTTTGGATATTATGCGAAGGTGCCATCATAAGAATAGAAATTTATAAGAATTGTTGCTCTATGAGGAAGTGCACCTATATATGAGAATTAATCATTATGAGAACTCGATTATGGGAATTGGCTCATTATGAGAACTGGACTCTGCTAACCAGATCATCAATTGGCTACAAAAGATATGCAACACTGCAACATAAAATAAGTGGTTTAGCCGACCATTTATTAACGTAATGTTTCATCCTTCCCATGGTTTCTACTGTTTAAGTATATAATGAGAATCATTACTTCTGTAATTTATCACTCATCCACCCAGTGAGCACAACTTTAAAGTTTTGGTTAAGAAATTGCGCATAAAATATTCTCATTTGCCGTTAGCCGTCATTTTCTCAAGCTAAGGTATTTTATATATATACTTTGGTCTTAATGAGTTCTTACTTGATGATGATTCATGATGATTCATGATGTTCGTATTCAGCGATGGATATTCATTAAATGTTCAAGGGTCACCCATATAAATTAATAATTCACAAAAAATGGGATCAGAAGCAGTAATTTTTGTACTTACTTGTGCTTAGATTACTTGTACCTGCACTTATGGTTAATGTCATCTATTTTAGGTGCTAACTTAAATGTTACCTCAAATACCTTTTCACACCAAAGAGATGTGTGTTACTTTTGGTCACCTACTACCTGCAAATTTATTTCATCTACCATTCAATAATTTATTCCATGATATTACAATCATCAAACCTATATACATGATGTATTTGGATGGTTTATGTAAACGTAACTTTATCTAAACATAAGTAGAATTTCCTCTTCCCAAGAAAGAAAAAAAGATTCTCCTGGGAACAGCCATGGCCGGACTCTGACCAGAAAGTCAAATAAATTTACAATTGGAGAACTATGTATGAGAAATTCAATGGAGGTGATTAACTGCTAAGAGTGTTTCAAAAGAGTATCAGAAGCTTTCTAAATTCTTGACACCTTGATAGGCATGCCATCATCCTTAGCAACACTTGGATTAAATTCTGAGGTTGGCAATCACAGAAAAAATTGCAAAATGAGCCGCTGCAAACACGATAAAGAGACGACACTTCTGTGGGAATTAAAATAATAATGATCAATATTATTAATGATCATGAAATATGATTCATGACTTGTAAGTTGACTTTGTTTCATAAGCAAGACTAGTGTTTAAGGCGAAAAAAATTGTTTTTTCTATTTACCATCACAGGGTGCCTTGTAAATGAAAATCATGTGAATATGTCATTTGAAAAAAGTTGATTACCCCCAGAGGAACGGGTTGTCACTTTGGCTGAAAATCAATAGGGTTCTG
>JAQIXX010003348.1:0-20080 GCA_034700605.1 Willowsia nigromaculata | reverse complement strand
TCTGTCTACTCTCAACTATTCAGTCTGCTCCAAACTTTGTAAGAGTGTGTGTGGTGACAATTCCCACTTTCATTTTTTCGAGTTTTAAGATTCAATAAAACCTTTTCTTTTCGATTAAAATAACTGCTCATCTTGTCAATCAGTGAATTACAGTAATTAGGTGATAATTCCCTAATTACTATCCCATTATTGACATAGAATCACAGCATTTTACTTTCACCCACTGAATCCAGTGATACGAACCTCATCTTCTGATCTCAGATATTTTTCCACATTAATTGTGGTGGCGAACCGAACCCTTTGCATCCAGTTTTCCAACACTGCTCTTAAAAAAGTCTAGATTAAGGGAAAAAATGGCTGGGTTGTCAGAGGATAGACTGATTAAGGAGATTCTTGGTGAAGTTAATGGGTTCATTGAGAAGGAAATCAATGAGCAGATGAAGTTATTTGAAGAGTATCTGAACGCGAAAGTTGCAGCATTTAAGGATGCGCAAGAGAAAGCGGCTTCGACGTATTATGGTAAGGCTTATGTTAGTTCTATTTACCAAAATTTAGAAAATTTATGTAGCAAATTAAAGTAAAAAAATGCGAAAAATTAGTTCCTGTGAAGACTCAATTTGGAGAGAAACTTCTGGAGGTCATAGCTAAGGGGATGGCAGATCAAGTTGCAGCGACCATTGGTGAAGCCGTGGACGCATTTTACAACGGAAGTCAAGTGACAACGACCACAAGTGCACAAGTTTCCATGGAAGTTATTCCGAGTCGACGTTCTGGCAAAAGGAAGAAGCCGGCGATGATTCAGTGTGAATTCTGTGGGAAGCAATTTAAGTTCAAAAGTTTCCTCATTGAACACCAACGTGTGCATTCTGAAGAACGTGCCTACAAATGTGAGGAAGAGAACTGTTCCAAAAGTTATAAATTTAAATGCCAGCTCAGACGACACGTCTTAACATCACACCGTGATATCCCTGGTCGAAGTAATTTTGAATGGTAAGAATTCATTCGTTCATTCTTTATTAAGAAGTAACTGAATGCATGTTAACTGAGTTTAAGACATTTGACATTGCAGTGGTGGATGTGCGAAAAAATTCAAGAGTAAGCAGGCGTTAATGGGTCATATATGTAAGTAGATTGATGTGGAAATCCAGGACAGAATTCGAGAGATTTGATTTTGTTTTTAATAAATAAATAAATTTTAATAAATGTAAAGAAATAAATTTATTTCAAGAAATAAATATAATATTTATGTGGTGAAATGATAAATGTGTTTAAGCTTAAAAATTTAATAAGTAAAATTAAAGATCAGGAATGTGACGAAGTAATGCATATGCATATTGTAGGTCTTGTTTTAGTAGAGTAGTACATCCTGATTTGCTTATGCGAGTGAAACTGAATGTACGCATTCGTTTATCCTTTTCCAAAACTGATATTGCTCCCTGTAATGGACACAAGATCAACTTCCGGTGTGTTATAAAATTATTGATTTGAACGGTGCCATTGCGGAAACACATTATAACAGATTGTGTTGAGCGAAACCAGGTGAATAGTGGAGCAAGAGGAGGATACGATGATGTTAGCATTGATTCTTCACATGGATATTCTAAGTGATTTCCCATGACAGTCTTGAAATGGTTGGATAAGTTGACCTTCTTCTCCCAGGCATTTGGGTATTCTTTTAAGTTATAAATTGCTTCTTGGTTGTCTTTTGTAATGAGTTTGATTCGGTCGTCTGGGAACAAAATGGTTGCCGAGTCGTCATTGAATAGTGTGCCAACGGATGCGTTCGACATTTGATAGGCAAATCCAAACCTTTGCGAGTAATCTAACCATTTCAAAACAAAGACGGTTGGAGCCATGGATGGGACTTCCACTTGATCGTCTGAATTGACGGTCACGGTAGCGGATTCTCCGTTGATTGCACCCTGAACCTGTTCTTGCAGGCTGTCAATTAGGATCTTGAGCTTGTTCTTATCGGTGGGACCTGCTGAGTTGAACCTTGGACATGTAGTGATACATGAGGACGGCAGTGTTTTGGGTATGAATCCGTTGATCAAAAAATCATCCTCTAAGATTTGGCGGATTGAAGGGCGTTTTGAAGGATCCAGTGTAAGTATTCGACGTATTAAGGTGATCGCGGCATTGCTTAGATATAAATTGTCAGGGATTTCAAAATCTCCACGGAGGATCTTTGGATATAACTCGTTAACATTTGTTGCCTTGAATGGTAGTGATCCGACAAGTAGTGCATACAGGATACAGCCAATAGACCAGACGTCTATTTCTAAGCTATAACCGCTCCTATTAATCACCTCTGGGGCCAGGTAATTCGGTGTTCCACATATAGTTGTTTCTCGGACAGATTGCAAATAATAGCACATGCCGAAATCCCCAATCTTAATATTCATGTCGGAAATGAAGACATTGGCTAACTTTAGGTCACGATGAACGACTCCTTTCTTCTCGTGTAAATAAGTCACAGCTTCGCAGATTTGACGAAGGAAGTACTTTGCTTCTGGTTCTGTGATTTTAACTCTCCGTTTTGACAATTCCATGAGAGTTTGCATATTGCAAAGCTCTAATATAATGTAAACGAAGTCTTGATCACTGAAATATTTGTGGAATTTGACAATGTTTGGATGATCCAGTTTTTGATGGATAAGCAGTTCTCTCGTTATTTGAGCCGTCTTATTTGGCTTCTCTAATAGTTTTTTTGAAATCACTTTCATTGCAAGAGGGATTCCAGAGTTTTCAACCGTCACTTGAAAGCACATGGCGTTACCACCTTTACCTAATTTAGAAATGCGTGTATATCTTGTTGGTGGGTTTGTTGAAGTGTCAATTATTTCAACTGGAAGTTTTTTGAAAATATCCATTTTTACTTTTTAGTGAGCTGACAAAATTGTGCCACCTCTCTCAAATCTCTTTCTCTGGTTGTCGCTTTTTTATTCCCTCCTTTCACTGCAAATTAGAATCATCTAAGTTTGTGCATTAAAGTTCATGCATTTTGAGCAAGAAAGTGGTGAAGGTCATATTTATTGCAATAATTTCGTTAGTCTTAGTTTTGCTTGCGCTTGTCACTACTCCTTATAAAATACATTACATATATTTGTAATCATATTTGTCATTTAAATTTAATTAAAATTAACAAAAGAGAAACCAATAAGGTAATATAAATAATTCATTGTATGTACATACATTTCCCAGCATGCATATGGCCGGTCCAATGAGAAATGCCACTACTATGGCACTCGTATACGTATAATCCACTTATTGTAACGCAACGTAATTACCCGTTCTTTCTGATCATGATCATAGTACTGCTGCTTGGCAAATCCAACATCCAACTCAATGTTTAGTTGTTTTGGCTACTTTGGCCCTTTCTCTGACTACATACAAGAAGATTCTTGGTAAAAGTGGTGTCAAAAGTTTTTCTCGCGTTTCCTAGGATTCCGTTGGGTTTCCGTTGGTTGTTTAAACATTTTTGTGGAGCAGATACATAATTATATAATCTACATTATATCATCATACATTAAATACGATAAAAAAGCTGTACACATGCTAAAGAGAAAATAAAATGCAATAGAAAATGAATGCCCAAAAATGTGACAGGGAATTAGTAGAAAATATATGATGTGCTGTAAATGTACAAGGCACATCCGGGAAAACTGAAAAAGATGTGTTTGAGAGAAATAGTACGCACTGTATGCAGTCCACAAGCTTAAAGGCCTATATATGCCTTCAGTTCATTCCTTGGGGTATTATTTATGTATATTTTTTATATACAATGTTTTTGGCATAGCATTATACGAAATTTTTTCTACAAAGCCTTTCTAAAGATATGTATATCTACGCATTTATCGCCAATGAAAATAAAGCATATACGTGCTCTCTAGAGAAAGCCGAACTTTCCCAATCTGGTTTTACTTAATCTCATTCTACTTGCATGGAAAGTTTTTGGCCCTTAGAGAGACAATAACAATAAGTGAGTGCAAAATAGATATGAGAGAGAGATAATATAAATGAGATACATTTTGATCTTCACGAGCTCATTGCTATGCATGAAACCAAATAGGACAAATTGGGTCGTAGTGACGGATTCATTTTCCGTACGAATATGGTCTATACTGAAAGTGGAGAAATTTTTGCATATCCTAGTGGTTTCATAAAGTAACTTTATTTTTAAAGTAATTTTTTCCTAGCGTTAGCAGACAATAATATTGATTTTGCTATCGTGCATGTCTCTGCCAAATCCGTTACACCAAGCATTAAAAACCAGGACTTTTAGGGTTTGCTGTGAATAATTATAAAAGATCAAACATTTACACATCACTATCATCACCGTCTGTTTACATTTGTGGCTCTCTATGTAGCATTTCACATTTACCATCTCTCGCGTTGAGATGTGGATGCATTTACCTTCAAAAGGAGAGAATGTGGAATTCTGTGAAGAGTGCAGTCATTTACATACACTAATTCTTTGCAAAATGACTCCATTTTTTACAGTTTTGTCAAAGGGAAACATGCACAAGGACAAGTTAGACATGTAGTAACACGCAAAAAACGCCTCTTGAATTTTCAGGATTTGCACATCACCATCCAAAAAATGGCGTGTCGGGAAACAAAGAGAATTGTAATTGCTCTTAATTTAACAAACTTTGCATGGGTGCCAAACGATAAGTGGTAAAGCCGAAATAATACTGTCAAGTACTCCTACGGCTTAACTAAAGGATAGCTAGAAAAGCACATTCCGTTTTGCTGCAAGGATTAACAATCTACGCTAGATACTTGTGGCATTTCATGCATGTGACTTGTACCATGCATTCCCTCAATGACTTTCTCTGCAACATATATTCCAAGAATTAATTAATTCTTTCGATTTTCAGCCTTAAAAGCCTTCAAGTCAAATTTTTGATTGCACAACAAAATTAGTAGTCTTAAACTTCTATCTTTTTATCGATGCAAAGTGTCTCAAACCAAACCCAAGGCTTTGATTTTGAGAGTTGTTCATGAATAATTCAGTAATAATTATCGTGATAACATGCTTTGACAGGTATGAGAAAAGTCAAAATTTGAAAGAGAATTGAAATAGATACAATTGAATTTTTGAGGAAATGCCATACGTTTTCAGGATTAAACATACATATTCAGTGTTCAACAAGACAGTGTGTAATTGTCGAATCCGAAATAAGGGGAAGCTGTAGTGTAAATTTTAATGTTTGAAATTACATGGCAAAAGTCATTTTTAGCTCTTTCCTTGAGGTTGAGGTTTTGTACACTGAGGATTTCAACTACCTTGAGATTTAGAAATGAGAAAACTTGCACAGCTTTACATTGAAAAGAAAGAAGTTTTATTCCTATATTTTGGTTTTTACAATCCTAAAAGATAGTTTTTTATCCAAAGACTTGGCTTTTATTCTACATCCAACCATTTGGTGGCGAGGTGCAAGACGATATGTTATAAAGGCGCTCTAGTGAGTTTTGTACTTCAGTGAGCCGTGCAACAACGATCTGGTGATGTAAATGTAAGGTTGGGCTGATGTGTTGCCTATTTCTGTTGTATGTTTTAAAGGAGTAGTCTGGCAAAAGTGAAATCCAGACACACCAGACAATCCCTATAAGTGGTACCCGAGAGAGATTCTTGTGGAGGCAAGAATATTTCATCTACTACCTTTGCTTCACCAACTATAAACGGAAGTCCAAAAAAGTGGTACGGATTTATTTTGATGATAATTAAGAAATCCTGTCCAAAATACTCTCTGCCGCCAGAGGCTTAGATGTTGATGGATGATGGCTTACATAAAATGCATGAAAAATTTATTACAGAAGCTTTATGGGAAGAAAAATCCGCATAATGGGGTCGCCCAACTTTCTATTTTTCTTGTTTTGCTTTTACCAAATCACAAATCAAATTGAAGCCTTTTCCCGTTCTATCTCATCTACAATATTATGGGATTTAGCAAGATAGGCGATAGATATATGAAATATGGATGCGGGTACATACATCACGTTTTTAATAATGTTGTGTGTAATTACTTTCATTGATGTCATCCGCTTTTACTTCAATTTTATGTAATAAAATGAGCAAAGTTTTGTCGAAAAAAAATGCTTGACGCAAACATTTTCTATTGATTACGATGCCGTCATTCTTGACATCAACAACAATAATTGTTAGAAAGTTGGTAATCATCAAAGTTCAATGTAGACCGCATACCGCATATGATACATAAGTACCTGGTCTGTATTTTAATATACCTAGGTAAAGATACAGTAGCGCAGTGTAAGGATAATAATTCTTTACCCTATGCTACACCTCATAACGATTGCATTGACTCCTCAAAGCCTAATTGACAGTGTGTCTTACCCTGCCTGATTAAATAAGAGAAAGAAGCTTTCTATACAATATATAGCATTATTTCACTACTAATTTAATAACTGAGTTACCATTTCATGTAGTCATTTAATTAGTTTGCCCCTTGTGGAAACTCATTTTGCAGATAATTAACTTATTTCATGGGAAATTTGACAAGCAAAATGTTTTCGACAGTGACACTGACATAATATGTTTTTCATTGTATTTAATGAATGCATACTTGGAAACTGACATATTGGAAAACGAGTTGAAAATAAAACAGGATGCTAGTTTTGATTGACAAAATAACTCTCTTGTCAAGTTTACGTACACTGAATACAATCATGATTCAGGAATAACTTTTTTAACATCGACAACAATTTATTAATTTAACTTGTGTATGTCTGTCGGTCCATGCACACGACAGTTGCTGACCGATATTCACAAAACTTGGCACTTCAGTATTACTTATGTAGAGCTTGCCTTACCACTAATCAAACTGAAAGTTTCTCAACCTTGATGGTTAGAAATCTTTTCTTATTTTATTAAAAAACTTTTCATAATAGGCTGTAACTGGTAATGAAGTAGTATCTTTATCGTTTTGGACCAACACTGCAAATTCAACTATGACTGACGTACATTTTTATTTTTGGGTCTCACCAAGTTTTGAATAAATCCGTTCTTTAGCCACTTTAATACATCATTGCTTCTGTGATTTATATTTTCCTACAAATAAATAAAGTGCTGAAACCTATGGACCTTCTTAAAACAGAGTGGGAAATTCGTTCCCATATTCTACTGTCAGACAGATATCCTACTTTGTTCCTTTTAGAGTAGGAACAAATATTTTATTTTCAATTTAGTTTTGTGATTGTCTTCTTCCTTTTTATCATCGAAAATTTTCCAAGTAACCGTTAAAACGGTGGTTGATAAAGTTCAAAATCTGGATTAAGGTTTTGCTTTTACATCTCTGACAGTGCTGAGTCAATTGCGCTATGTACATGGCACTTATGCTGATTGGAATGTTTTAAAATGTTGACTTGAAAGATAATCTCTCAAAGAAAAACTGTGATTTTTGCACCAAATGTGTGGCATTACGGCACATTAAATACCTGTGTGTAGAACACGGAACATTAAGTTGCTCAGAACAAGGACAAGTGTATGAAAAGAGAAGCATTTGTAAAATACAGCTAGAAATTTTCCTTCTATTTGATATAAAGTTTTCCATTTTACGACTCAAGCAATGGCAGAGTTTGTAGTTTGTATTGAAGAGGCGAAATCATGATGATGTCTACGACTCCTTCCTCCTTGTTCTCGTTTTCAGCCAATGAGTAGCTCTCCAACTGCTTAGAATTTACAACTCTTCCCCTTAAACTGCCACTACATAGTCATCATAATTCAATTTCATTTATCAGCCATATAAGTGAACCATGAAATTTGGGAATTCCTCATACAACCATCGAGTCATATAAAATCTTATTCATATTTATTAGGGAACTGACTTGTTATCTAGCTATTGTTTTTCAAGTCAGCCAGTCACCAGTAGACGAACACTGTATTTTTAGATGAATTCTCTCGCAGCTCTTGCTTGTTTTATGGGGAAATCTTGAGAAAAGATACGGCTCGTTGTTGAGGTTGAGAGCTGAGAGTGTTGAAGGAAAGTAGGGAAGAAGAAACACTATAAAAGAAAGTGCTGCCTAAGTACTTTCTCTGATCTTTCACCATAAATATTGGTTTGATGATGTTAGTGTGCTATTTAGCTAGTTTCTCTCTCCTTTTCCTGTTTTCCATTTATTATGGCATCGAGTGGAGGCACTGGAAGCACTTAATTTTATGCGCACTTATCCTTCCAACATAACACCATGACATACTCACAATTATACATTGTACTTTCCCGAGCTTTTTGACTTTTGAAAGACAATACAATTTTAAGAAGGATAAATCATTCTCCAAAAATTTCCTGTTTCATTCGATAAAATGCCTAATTTTACAATAACAAACCAATGCATAACCTATGCATGGTATATTTTAGGTCATTTCTTACGGTTTTTGTACATAGGAAATGAATACAAATACAACCTGACAGGGATAAAGATAAGGTATTTTCCTTTCATTTTAAAGGCGCATCTCCCTACTTGTCTCTGGCTTTGTTCTCAGTAGAATAATAATAATATGCATTCTTTGTTGTAAGGATGTATATTATATATTATCATATTTTTTCAAAGCAAAGTCCCCATGCCGTGATGTGCTAACACAATGTCTAAAAATCGCTATTTTACGTTTTTCCTTCCTCCAGCAAAAGTCATGAGGGATCAAATCTTTTGACCTTTCTTAAAAACTGTTAGCACTAGACTTTTTTCCAGCTCTCATGCCTTTATTCATTCTTTTTGCTTTATTCACTGGTTTACTTTTACTGTTGGGTTTCTACCTATCAACAGCGCTAGTGTAAGTGCTGCACAATAATATGCTCACATATAGCTCAAATGTGTATTGAAATTCAGGAGATAAATCCGACTTTGAGTAGCTCATATTTTTTCTGTCCTACATCTAGATTGTATTTGTCATTCTGTGTGTAAAGTGCGGTTGGGACATGTAAAACACAACTTTCTTTTCAGATTCACAATGTAAATAGAAAGGAAAAAGGGATGATACATAAGAAAAGCAAATAAAACGTTGAAGCAGCTAAGGAGGAGCAAAAGGAAAAAAGGAAAGTTGGAAAAATCCTTTATCGTTCCATTTCACCATTTTCTGCTCGCTTTTCAAACTTTCCAGAGCCGTATGGAGCCTGACATAATCTAGAACTTTTGTGTCATTCTTCGAAATTTCGAAATCTAGGCGGAAATACAACTTTCCCAAAACACATAAAAATATACAGCGACAGATGTTTGGTACACACAGCTCCACATTGTCATGTAGGTTGTACGTATAGAATTATGAGTGTTATATAACAGTTACAGTCATGCATTATTCTCAGAATCTTGGTGTTTATACCGTGAGTTTTCATGTTAAGCTTCGCATCTCTTTCTGTTAACAAGTTGGAATATATAGTCTCTTTTGTCTCCATTCATGCAAAACAACTACTGACCTAGTGATCTCTCTTTCCTCTCCCACTGTTTGTATGGTAAGACATCCAAAACCAGAGAATGTCATATATTGTCGGTTGATAGCCGCGAATGTTGACATTTGTGATTTTTCATAGAATGTATCGGAGAGAACAATGGAATCGCAACACCAGGAGGGACACTCCACACAGGCAGTATTCTTTTGTACAAAATACGCACACGATTCCTATAAAAACAACACTCATGGATAACATTGTTTACATGTAGTACTTTCTCTGTCACGCCACCTAATAAAAATGAGTTGTTTGCATTGTAAAGCAGTCAGAAATAGGAAGTCTATTTTAGATACATGCAGTTAAGCTAAAAGGTAAAAATTATGATCATAAGTTTGCAGTACAATAGAAACTCTCAGGCTCTCAGTTATAGACAATGGCAATCATTGATTTCGCACCAGTGAACCCGCACATTTATGTTATATAGGAAACCGGGCATTTCACCCATTTATTTCAAAGTCAAGATGTCATTTCAATCATATATTGTGTTGTTTGCCGTTAGGACACTAGATTTTGAATTCAAATATACATCAGTATTCGTAGGGCACTCACAATCAGTAGAGGAGTCTTAGAAAACTTCATATTATCATCCTTAATTTAGCATGACACGATAAGTAAAACAAACTATTTTCAAGTGTATAACTTACGGCAATTCTCTTGTTTACTGAGTGCTGAGAACTCAGAATTGCACTTGTCTTCGAAAACCTTCCAAACTACCGAAATATATTGAAAAATTCTAATTGAACCGTTTTTGTGTAGTAAGCATGCTCTACGGTTACAAAAATCTTGCAATGTTTATGACACACACGTATATTTACTATGAAAGGAAGTGGCAAATACCTCTAATTAGAAGGGAAATTCGTGGTAAAGGATTCCCTTGCACTTCAACAGAAACTCAAGTCAAGTCCGTCGAGGGTTAGAGTACTTCATGAAACATTGTACCAATTTAACACATGAGCTCGCATCATGCTCTCAAAGTGACATCAAACGGATGATGCACAAATACGCTATTTACCCACATAAAGTTTCCATTTTAAAAGGCAAAATGTTTTACTCATCAACACCCCTGTCATAGCCACACACGATACTGACGATGAAACAGGAACATGTCGGGCTGAAAGCATATCAACCACTTTCTGTAATGGGATATCTCATGAACAGAGGACATGCGTTTGCAATTCCTTTTAGTACATGAAATGAGGTTTCAATTTTCCCACTGTGACCTATTTATTATTGTGTTCATAAAATGTTGAACCTTTCTCGGCTTTTAACGACAGCTAGTGCAAGTGGTCGATTGACTCGACTAGAACCTTTTCTTTTCTATCCTTTTTTATAATTCCTTTACATTTCATGCATTGTTGGATAAGCTTCCACTCTGACTTGGAGAGAATGCAGACGGGTCACAACAACAGCATGTAAGAGAAAATATATCGAAGCTCTAGTGATCTATTGCAATTTGTCTGACAACACTACACACTACAAACACGCTAGTCTACTAGAATGCTGGGACGAGCGAAAGAAGGGAGAAGAAAACATTACTCAAAAAACACGCGTAAGGGTAACCTTTTTCCTAATAATATCCCATGTCTTACGTTACGTACTCGCGTACCAAGCAAAAAGATGGAATCTAGAGCAAATCTGTCTTTTACTGTGAGCCTCCCTCATCAACCTAAATTTACGACAAAAACAAAAGCACTAAACTATGTTTCGTAGAAGCCTGTTTGTTTTTGCTTTATAAAGGAGAAAAAAATACTCACGACTGAAGAGGAGAAGAGTTGTTTACCCAGGGAAAAATGTTTACTTTATGTTTAGCTGATTACTCTACACTCCATGAGTGCATGTGTATGTATGATGATAATATGAATCTATATTAATTCTTTTTTCGTCTATCTCAGCTTGAGCTCAGGCAGAGTGGCATTCCAAAGTAAGTAGCTGCGCAAATGCAATTACCCTATATATTGCATGATTCTTTAAAAATTCTTAAGCTTTGGTACACCCGGTTTTCCTGTAAAGCTTTACCCATTCTTCTTCTTCTTCTTTCGTTTTTTATTTCACTAAATCCGTAAGGATTTGATGAGAAGTGAATGCATGTATATATCTATGAATTTTCTCTCACACGACTTATATGTTTTTGAAAAAAATATAACTAGCCTTCTCTCTCCTATAAAGTGGTATGTGCATACAGTAAAATTTTCCAAGTTCAGATTATTACTTGAAGACTTTCTTAAATCCTGATAAGAGACAAAGACAATGACAGAAAAAATTTGTTTTCTAAGATGGTTTTCCAGTGGAAGAAACTCGTTGGAAAAAACTCTGCAAGTATATTACAGGCAGGAGGAAATGCAGCCACCTATAGAAATATGTGTACTTATTTCATTCCGCCTTCCAAACTGTATATGTACGTTTGACTTTGTAATAATAATAAAAATACAACCCAAGTAATTCGTATAGTTAATGCTGTGCTGCTATGTGTGGGTATGTGTGAGCATTAAAATGACTCTGAACTTTAATTGGATTTCTAAGAAAACGGGCGAGAAGAAAACGAAAAAAAGGAAATCGTTACCACTATCTCTCTCTTTATTTCTTCCTAATAGATCCGCAAAGGATTACTGGGAACCTACTCAGGGATTTGCTCAATATCAAGTGCACGGATTTCTCTCTCTCTCTCTCTAAAATACAGATAGACAGTACATACATACAACGAGCCTATTAAGTACATTTTTCATTCATTCATTTATATAGTATTTACATTTTTCTAACACTTCCCTCTTTTCTTCTCTGATGGCAGTTGTCTTTGTCTAGTCTTCTTAGATAACTCTCCTTTCTTCAGTACCATATAAAAGTTCACGTACTACAAGGTTTTTTTTTATCGTAGTCACGAATTACTTTACTGAATGAGTGTTACATGCACAAGCATTACAAAGAACATAGATAGGCAGTGGAGGGTCGAATAGTAAAAGCACATATTAAGTAAAAGTGAGCATCAGAGTGTCGTTTTATTTCCCACAGGAAAGTTAAAACGGACCAAGGGCTCGACTCGCATCACATCACATAGAGAAAACGACAACAGCTGAGTTAAACTTAAACTGATTCTTTATAAATTTTTCCAGATTCAGTAGTATTATATGTGTCCTATGTTGCATAAGTAAAATAAGAGATCTATTATTGTAAGTACAGTTCCAAAGCTACAGAGAGTTTCGAGCAACAACAACTTATCTGAACGAGTCTTTACTTAAAAACGTAGAAGATAGATAGACAGATGAAAGCGGAAAGACGGATGCATCAGATAAAAGGAGTGCCACCTCTAAAGTCGACGGAGTAAAGTGGCAATGTGTAATGCATTTTACTGACGATGAGGAAAATATTTAGGACGATTTTATACGATCATTCTACATTGCTTATACTTCGACAGTATGCATGGCAGGAGTCGAGTAGATAAGTACGAAAACCAAACCCTTACATCACGTATAAATCTCCCGTAAAAAGAGTCATGCACACTCACACAGGGTACATTTAGATTATTACAAATAAACTAAGACTCAAAAGCATGTCGTAATTTGAGGGCCAAAGGAAAAGTTGTGAAGCAGGTATATAAACATTCGGAAAGGAATCTTCCTCTAGTGGATTTTATAATGCAGTGCTTCACTTTTCTTATGTGTTCTGTCCATATGCTCATCTTCATCATCTCCACTCTACTTTCTTTCAGTGTGCCTTGAAACGTGATTCATGTTTCTTATAATGTACAGATGTAGTTTTAAGCCTGGGAGTTATTTCTTCCGTCCTTCCTCCTACTTTAATTTAACTACATACATGTATGCCACATCTATAAAAGGAATGCATTGACTATTATTATTACTCTGGGTACCCTCAACTATTTTAACTACATGCTACATAAATACTGTATATATTTGCACGAGATATATAGGTATGCCAAAGCAGAAAATAGCCACAGCCACCACCGTTCCGGAGACAGACTCACAAGTTCAGATCTTAAAAAATGGCACACTCATTCGTACGTCCGCACACAATGCAAGAAAAGATGCTGACGACGATGATGATAACTACAAGTTGTTATTACAAGACATGGACCCACAACCTCACACATGACACATACTTTGTGGTCATGTGTAAAATGGGAATTCTCTTCTCCCAATATGTGTGTTTCTCAACAACATCGCTGCTGATGCTTTCATTTTTCACCACCACCAGCAGCCCCAATTATGTATCATGCTTCTTTCTTCTTTTCGGTAAAAGATATTATTATGACAGTAGTCTCAAATGGCGGTGGTGATAGTGGCATTTTACACACAAAAAAGCGATGCTTTACTCCACTGCGGGTAGACCACACGACCACACAATACTGTACCATTACATATTCTATGCTGGTGGGTAGAAATTCACCATGTTTTGTGTATTGTACTCTCAGGAGCTAACGACAACGAGTAATTTCGTTCTCCTGTAGAAGTGAAGTGCTTTGCTGACTCTTTATTTTCTTTTGAGACAGTTTGAATGTGCGTGTGTCTTTGCATAAGTACTTTCTCCATTATTACCATTACCCTTCAGTGGTTGGTTGGATTAATACAGATTTTCCTTACAGGTTCTCTTCTTCAATGCTAACACACTTGCATGCACAATGAGCCGAGTTTAAATAAAGTAATATGCTTCTCCTTACTTCTTATTTCTCTTTTTTCACTCTTTTTGCTGCTTCTTCAACCTTCACTCAATAGGAAAATTAAGACTACACAAAGGGGGATTCTCAAACAACGTTTAAAGATGTTCACTCTCATAACGTATTTTTGTATCTACCTATGTTTATTTACTTTAAAGCACACGTATAGTCACATTATCTTATCAAGAATGTCTAACGTGTGGTTTTCTTTATGTATGTCAAGGAAGATTCAAACTGCTCCAACCCTTTCATGTCCTTCATAGTTCCATAAGACACAAAACCACAGACAGACAAAACGCACATAGCGTCTTAATTCTTTTGCTCGTGTGCCTTTACTCTATAGCTAGATAGAATGCATACACATAGACAAACATTATTTGAGTACACACCGCCAACCATTTTCCCATCAAGTTGGTATTAACAGTGTATAATCTACCCACCTGGGTACAGATTATGTTTTGTTAGCTTTTACTTTACTTTCTTCTTTTCACTTGAAACTGAGACTGTTGGTGAAGCAGAGTGTGTGGTAGAGAAAGAACACTTTTTTCTACTTACGATCATGATGATCATGAGACATGCTAGAAGTAGCAGGGTAGGTAAACGGTGGGGAGTTAATAGGCAGTAGCAAAGATAATTTTCACAATGAATCTTATATAATACCCAGTCATCATCATCTTTTAAATTAGTCCTCTATTTCTATACTGTGCCAAAAGGTTGAATGTATATTATGTAGAGGCCATTATTCCTCTACATCCGCTCATCATCGCCACCATCAAAAGTAGCGTCATTGTTCTTTCTACAAGGAATCAAGGGAAAACCACCCAACGTAACCTCACAGATCCTATGAACGAGCAACCGTTTCCACTTAAATATGGGTTTCTTCGTGTAGCAAGCATTTAATATGTGCGTTGGGAAAATGAGTGGCTGTTCGAAATGGATAAATAAAATAGCTTCTGGCAATGAGGAATTTTGATAGCAAGTTGTATGAAATAAATGAATGTCCGCGAAAGGAATACAAAACGGATGTTGAGTGCACGGGGTGATTTTCCAGAGTGGAGAAATGGCGGTAATGATAATGGTGGTTTGTGGTCTGTGTGGTAAGAGAGACCTCCAATATGATAGTCGAGTGCAATGAGTTATTCACCTTTACTCCGCCATTCATGGACGACTAGACGACAGAGCCCAGAACAGCATGCACAGGAAGGAAAGTGTAGATTAAAACCTTGTTAATAATAAAAGAGCTCTTAATAGAAAATGTGTCAGGAGACACGCATATACGGCACAAGCCCTTTAACCTAGAGGAAGGAGCATTCTTACCTACTCAATGCCCCTTAAAAGGACGACACAGTTTTTATGATGGCGTGACAGTGATAACGAAATTGGTGTCGCTCCACTTTCCTGTTGAAATGATTTTCTCCAATTTTCGGGTATTCCTTTCATTTAAAAAACTGTTTTTTTTCATCGGAATCATCATGTGGTAGTAAAAGTATCGTGATAGCACTATATAAAAAGGAAGTAATGCATTTTGCGGTTAAAATTGCAAAAAAGGAGGAAAACTCGTATCAATTCATGGTAGTTTATTACGGAGCAATGAGTTCGCCATAAAGTAATGCTATTTTATAGCTTAAAGAGTTTTACTGGGCCAATTTTGATGGAACAAAATAGTGAACCCGAATGAGCGTTCACAGTTAAGATAAACTAATCTTGTCAGGATAGTGGCGGTGCTGGTGTTTTCAACCATACAAAATGTCCTTTATAACTTGGCATGTCCATTTCATAAAACGTGATACAGACATGTATACGTAGGTATTCATTCTCGGACGTAAACATGAACATATACTTATTGCATTACTTACTGATGAGTGAGTCACTTTCTCTAGTATTCCTTTCCCGTTCTCAAGCACTCCCACACAATAGCATGAAGTAATACACCATGTACAACTGTAACGTGTTAGCATTACACCAATGGACACTTTCTATTTTGTATTATTGAAATTTTGCCAAATTGTATCGTTCCATGTGGGAATCCTTAGGATAAAAACGCGTAAAGAAATGAAATCCTACGGAGAAAGATGCTGCATGACATGGCATAGGGTACAGCCACAGAGAGTGTCTACTTTCTTACAAAGCCAACTAGATAAGAGAAAGAGCATTTTTCTTCCATGACCCCTATTTTTACCATGTATTTTTACTTACAAATTCCATACATATAAAGTTTCCTGAGTGCATCTAGCACTATTTCCGCTTCCTTTTTCATTCCAGAAAATTACACCACTCTGTAAAAGGTTTGCATTTATGTACCTTAAAATGTTTAATTCGTATACGTACATACTATTTATACCAAGGAAGCAGCATATGGGGTGAGAATGAACATTTGAGTTATAAGATGCCAGTTACGATTAGAAAATTATGAATTCCCCAAAGAATTCTCGATTCAATGGTTTGGAAAGATAGATTTTTAAGCTGTAATGGAATGTGAATATTGCTGAGGCAATTGGTTTCCAAAGAATGAGAAAAATGTGGACAGGACATGGCCACCAAATATGTGAGATGATATGAAAAAAACTTACTTGTCCAATCTCAATTTCATGCTCACACAATTCTTCCAACGAAGGCAAACAGTAATGAAATTAGCGTTACATAGCTCATTGCCCATTGCAAACTTGCTTCACTCAGCTCAGTATCTTTTCTCCTTTCTAAAATGATAGAACACTGAACATTTTTCAATGCTCGATTGAGTGAAAATGGACATTTGAGACGTAAACTGTCAATTCACTTGAAAGAAAATATGTTATGCATTTGTGTAATGTGTTTTTGACTCATATTTTTTATCTTTTCAAGTGCGTGGAGCAGGAGTGTAGCTCGCATGTAGTGTGTCCAATCGCCCAGCAAAACTGTCAATGTCAAACTTCTTTCTCCGACCAATTTTAATCCATTTTTATGGTAAATATTTTTCTGCTACTTTATTGAAATGTGTTCACACATAAAAAAATTGTGCGGATATTCTACACTTATCAGTAAGAATAAGATATATCTATATATATAAGATATGCATATATGCATTTACAACATCATGTATAGATGTTCTATATAATTTTCAAGAAGACTATATTGTTGGACTGAAGTAGGAGCATCATTCTGGCTAAAGGAAACAAGGCTGCTGCTTGTTACGCCACATTCGCATTCTTATATTTTTAGAGTTTGAAATGCTCCCAAGGAAAAGTACGGCTGTGTAAACGATGGACTGTGTCTGTCAACCACCATTACGTTTCACCGTTCAAATAATAGACGGTCGAGGAAGACCTTTGAGAGAAAGAAAGTGAATGAGAAGACTTACAAGTTCAAACCTTTTCCTAAAGTGCATTGTCTCATGATGGTATACTAACTCTTTATATGTTATGAACTTTACAAGAATTTTTTATGTGGGTCTGTTGTTTCAAATCTTGTTTTGTATTGTGCAACGTATACTCTATTGTGAACGGGAAACGATCGATTTCCCTTCAAGTAGTGAAAGAATGTAATAAATATAATATCGTTGAGTATTTTAGATGTAAACTTTCATTTTATCATTGACATAACCAATCCATTAGCTAACCATCTTGATACCGAGGCAGAGAGGAACGTGGGGAAGAAGAAATGATATATAAAGCGAGAAGTAGAGGAAAGGATGGAAGAACGAGGTCGTGTTTTAAATGCGCTGATGTCCATTTCACAATTTTACTCTCACACAACTTCTTGTTTAAACATCCTGTGAAAATGTGAGCTCCCTTTCTCCTTGTTTCTTCTCCACAACAGCAGCAGACTTGCTCCACATCACATCCTTCTTCTTACTTAGCAGAAATGACGGAAATTAAACAGCGTTGCAGTGCTGCTAGGGCTTTGCTAACGGCAGTTGGAGTAATGGGCGATGATAATGATGATGCCGGCAATATTGATTAAAAGGATGAGTTGGAGAAGGAATGACGGTAGGAGAGAAACTGACTGAGTGTTTAAAGTAAGACTATAAAGATGGAATTACTTGCGACAAGGCAAATGAGAAAATTGAATTATTGCTTGGATAAGTTTTTGCAATGTTGGTAAAATGATGATTGTGGTGATGGTGGTAATGCGGGTAGTGGTATTGCTAAATGTTGTTTGAATGAGAGAAAACATAAAGCAAATATAGACAAAGACCACTTTTCACCAGCTGCTGGCTCTCCTATTCCATTATTCTCTGCCAAAACAATATTCAATTCAAATTAAAAGCAAACTTTTGTCATCCCAGTCTTTTGGCTACAATTTACATAATGCGCTCCCTTTGCCTCCAAGATGAAACTATAATAACATTTGGACTGAATTTTTGAGACAAAACTATCTAGGCTTGATAAAGTCTGAAATGTGTTTAACGATAAACTTTTATCCAGTTTTGAATCGTAAAATTTTAAGTGTGAACAATGTTGCAATTTCCAAACATCTTTTCATTTCACCCTTTCATTTTCAAGAGCAAGTTATTGCAAAGTAAATAAAACATTGTCATCGAGAATACATTATGTGGATAAAAATAAAAATCCTGACTACGTGACGCATATTTTTTTAATGTTGTTGAAAGCTGATGATAGAAAAATAATGAATTGCACGTGAATACCTTGTGAAAAGAAATGCTTGAATAGTTAAATAAAATTGAAACAAAAAGTCGCTAGTCTGCCTATGCACCCATTATCCATTAGTCAGCGAAGACTATATGCATATGCCTACTTAAAATTCAGATTTTCAGATAGTGATAGACAGCATATAAAACCATCAACTAAAATGGATTTCATGTTGATATATACCCATAAGCAACTTTTCAGTGAGATATAAAAAACAAGTTTTCTGCTTGCTAATTTACTTGGCACTATAATGTTAGGAAAGCCGTTCCTTTTCGTCTCGTTTTACAAGATCTATGAAAGTCTTTAACAAGGTGACACAACAAAGAGCACCGAGTTCCATTAAACATGCCTAACTTTATTTGGCCCATGAATTCCATAAAAAGCTTTCCTTCGTGATACGACGATGATGAAGAAGGAAAGGCTTGGAGTTGTTTTAAACTTTGTTTAAAAGATTCTTGCGAATGGACGAGCACTGAGTTACATGAAACAACTCACTAAACATTGAACATCACCCACTCCCATTCACCATTACAACTTCTCGTTAGGAAAGCATGTACATGATGCGTTTAATATTCTATTGCTTTAGATAATGCACTAGTGTCTGAAAACTTGTCACAGGTTCTCATTCCACATTGTATGTTATAATTCTACCTGGTGAGTTCCCTGATTAAAAGCTGAGATGATAAATGTATGTATAGAGGTGTTCGTTTTGTGATGCTTACAAAACAACACTGCATTGTGATAGCACGTACAAACTTTTGAGAAAACGTACCTTTAATCACAAAGTTCTTTAATCATAATTAGATCAGTGTTACGTTATGGGGAGACTCTCCACTGCACTCTATACTACACGAAAGCCACAGAGAACGGCGAGCCAAGTTTCCAAACCTAGTTTTCATTTTACTTCCGTTTGGAGAACCTGAGTGAAGTTTTGCATCATCATGTCAGCTATCACGGAAGAAGAAAGCCAAAAAATCATTGAGGTAAGCTCTTGAGGATGTGTATGAAATGAAAGCACGACTTTTGCGAAAAGAAAATTTTGCGCATTTTCTATTCCTGAGCGTTTGATACAACTCACGAGGGAACTAAAGCAAATACTATTTTTGTTGAGCCTGTACTACTGTACATAGATATTAATCTTGTAATCAGGCCTAAAATAAAGTTTTTACCTTTTCTAAATGGTCTTTGAGCTTAGACGTGATATGAATTGGAAAATTTAAAAAATTAACCACAAATAATATTAATTGTGGCTCTGGTGAAGATTTTATATCAGATTTTGTATAATTTAAAAGTATTGATAATAGTTCCGAATTATTTTT
>JAQIXX010003347.1:0-20086 GCA_034700605.1 Willowsia nigromaculata | reverse complement strand
AAACTTTATTTCTAAAACATGAAAAGTAATATTTAACAATGTGTAGAAAAGAATTAAACATGTGCAAATAGAATTATAAATTAAAAAATTCGTCCATGGGAATGGATTGTGGAATGGAATGGAATGTAAAAAGTATATTGATGAATGAATGATTGCAGAAAAATCCATATTCCTAAATTAATGATGATCGAAGCGTCGAAAGAGAGGAACCCCAAAGTGGGAACCTGTGATGTGGAGCAACAAACAAAGGAGCACTAGAATTTGGATTGTTGCAAGGATATCCATAATCGTTTATTTTTATTACACATTCATATGATTACTACATCTCTAAGAATTTGTCAACCTCCATTGACAAAACTTCCTACGCAACGTATTGAAACAAAATGTGAGCACAGACGTGATCAATTTGGGAAGTGAAGTTCAATTATATTCAGACCGATGAATGCTCGACCAACTGTATGTGTTCGATTGTATAGTGTTGTTATGAAATCGTTTATGAACTCATATTCATTGTATGGTCTACGGAAAAGCTGTATCATCGTAGCAAGAAAAGATGACGGAGTTATTCTTGCCGAATTTGAAATCTAATAAAATCATATAATATGTGTAATGATTATGACATGATAGTGCTTTATAGTTATCCAACACCTAAGCAAATTTGTAATATGTGTATGTTAGTGCCATTTGTTTCTTCCTCTCAATATGTTTTAGAGTATTAAAGTATAGGCGTTAACTTTCAGGATTCAGGGTGGAGACATTTCAAATGATGAAAGCAAAAAGAAGTCCAGTCCATTATTCTACCTCAAACGATTTACTATTTATGATTGGATTTTATGGTCTCCACACTATCATTATCTCATGCACCGATTGCATCAAAGTCCATTATAATAACTATTATCATAATCATTTCGCAAAATATATTTACTTGCTGCTTACCCTTCGGAACAAACTGACTAATCGATTATACACGATTGAAAGCGTGCGTACATGATTACATCAACTAACTACATATACTGGGCTGGGGTTGATTTGAGTTGATATTGAAGCAAAAACAATGTAACTCATATCTCCAGAATGATTCAAGATTTAGTAAAAATGTGCACAGAAGATTAAACCATTGCTCAATACAAAAGTTGGGCAGTTTACGAAAAGCAAAGCTGATCATACTCCATTGTACACCAATAAGATCGATAACAATTGCTGCATTCGTATCATTTATCAAATTAAACGGGGTAGTTTACTCATGTCGTATAGTATGCATCATAAAGGTGAAATAATCGGAAATATTTGCTGAACAACAAACTTGGAGATAAGAATCACATCCCTCGCTTCTGGCCCTGCGTTGTTTTCTACTACGCCTTTTCATGATTCAAGAATACGTACATATATAGAAGTGTATCTATTTGATCGTAGTTCATCATCTAACTAATTTAGAGTATCATGTACACATCTTTGAGACGGAAAAAGAAACAGGAAGTCCACGTGCTTTGAAACTTCACACTCTGCCTGTTTAAGGTAAGATTACGTTTTCGATTTCTAAAGGAGATCAAATCAAAATCTTAATCACGATAATATTTGTGAGAATACACGGTGAAATAGTTAGTAATGCGTATTATACCTTATACCGAGGCATAGATATTGCATCGTTAAGATAAAGCGTGTACTTTACCGTACGAGTAGTTTTACGTATGTATTACGTGTATCCAACCAAATGATGAAAAACACTATATATTGAGTGATATGTAATGGACACTAATTTAAACACAAAAAGGCTAGGCGTTGGCTTGCAAGTTGGTGATCGATGGATGTTGAATCAGTTGAAAAAATTTCATAAATGAAAATCATGCTAAAGTACTTTTGAGATATATCTTCTCTTGCACTTTGAGCATGTACATTAATAAACAACACATTTTAACACATAATGTGTAGGACTAGTATACTAAAGTATTTTATTGTTGATTGTTGTGCTAAAACTCGTAATACAATTTTAGATTCCCAATTTTTGTTTCTGAAATTTTGGGGATTTACAGAGGAAACTTCGCATGTGAGTTTATTACATCTGCTTCGGAACTTTTACCAGGCAATGCCAAAAGCTTTTAAACATTACGCCTAGTTAGTACACGACACCAGTTTGAGTCTAGTAGCTGTAGATTTTTGTAAAGACAAAGAAGACGAAATCATATTCGTATGTATATCTAATGCTTTAAATGACGACTTCAAGCATTGAACTACAGGTTTCGAGTGTAAGGCAATTGAATGGAAATCTAAACCTAAAAATGTTTCAGACAATTCATCGATATACTATAACGAAATTTCAATATTACAAGAGATGATCAACACAAAAGATTCATGACTGGAAAACTATGATCAATAGGAAATGTGTGCAAAGTTGCAAATGATTTCGAACTCCTGGTCCGGAGAACACTGGTGGTGTATGCCTTGAAAACATCCCGAAAGGATTTGGCACTTTTCCTTTCATTATCACATACTAACTACATGAAACGACTCAATCTTTCATTTTTCTTCATAAAAAGTATTTTACTATCAGTAACCCGATCTACTGCAATGCGCTATCTTTAAAGATAGCGCATAATGATTATTTTGAAGATAATGTTCGAATTTCGAAAAGAAATAATATTTTTGTGTTAAAGGGAGAGTTGTTATTATAATAGGAGAAACGATAATGACAGTGTAAATGGTCCCAAATGTAAGATTTTAGCTCAGCTTTAGAAATGTTTATCTACCAAAACGCCTAAACTTTCTGCTCACTCAATTCCCAAAGTAATAAGACATAAGAAGAAAGAGGAAGTAGAAACTTTTCCTATGTTTCCAGACAAATACGTTTCCATTCGTCAAGCTGAGCTCGCGAGATGTACACAACTTTTTTTTTACGAAGCTAGTAGAAGAAACGATGTATTGCTCCTTCATAGTCATTCGTATTCGTCCTCTTTTACAGTACCAATTGCTTTTAACGTTGTGACACTTCTCATAAAAATGAAGAATGGGAGGAAGATGAGAATGGGGTCTTCTTAAGAAAGAAATCTGAAACCAAGAAGTCACAAGAAATGAAAAGAGAATATGTCTTTGTTTCGCTTTCCCCTTACCCTGTATTTCATCATATTATGCCAGTACTTCCAAATGGCCACATATGAGGCTTTTAAAGCCATTACATTGCTTATAATACACAATACAATAGTGAAGGTACACAAGAATAGTGCAACTTTCTACCTTTGGCTTACTTCCGATCCAACAATAAATGCATTGCAATGATTTATATTACATTGTGAAACAATCTTTAAGGATGCACCTTTGTAAGAAACTTTTACGTCGGTGCCACAAACTGGGATAGCACTAAAACCCATAACTAAAGCTTGTTGTGACAAAATAGTAGTGCATCAGTTCAAATTCAAGAGAGGAAAGAAATGTTTTGTTGAAATCAGGATGGCATTGCATTTCTTCATGGTGCATTAAATTTTTGAAGACTAAAAAGGGATTTGTAGTCCCCTACGTATGGTGTGCTCTGTTGCACGAAAGAAAATTTATTACACTTTCCATGCACATGCAGTTTATTCATTGTAGCTTGCGCGCAACATTACCGGCAAGTAAATAGAAACCTTTTAGTTTAGTAAGAAGGTACGAAATGAAACTCAAAGTACGCGCATACGTTAGAAGGTTTTTGTACTCAATCTCAGCCAAACGAAATTGCATTGAATAATGGATAATATCAACTCGTATTACTCTGTCTCATACAAAATCATGGGTTTTTCGATGTGTATTTAATCTAGAGATATATAATAAGAGGTTAACATTAACGAATGCAATATAAGTGGAATGATGGGGAAAGCAAGCGATAAATAAATGTTTCATTTTACTTGATTAAGGTATTTGTATTTACCTTTTATTTTCAAATATTACACGCAATGTTGCGTTACTTTAGTTTACATTCTTACCCAAATATTCGTTTGTTCTACTGATTCCACTTACACACATATGCAAGATCTGTATAAAATTCCTTAATATTTGTAGCGACATTTGTTATATGCAGTCGTATTCTTTTCCTATAAACTCAATTACATTATTATATTATTTTAAAACCAGATTAGGTACACATATTGCTTTTTATTTGGAAATAGAATCGATGAAATTGCATAGAAGATTCCAAAAGCTTCCTTGTTTTCCTTAGTAGTGTCATAGTCATAGCACAGGCCATGATAGAGGTAACTCTAGGATCTACTTTCACTTCCATACTTTCTTTCTATGGGAAATAGAATTTCCGGTGTAAGTTCATTTTCATTTCAACACTAAAAAGTATAAAGAATGCATTAGCAGTAGGTAGGATGGTACGGAGGGAGAGTAAGAGGGCATTCTTACATCATATTAGACATCCTGGATGGAGGATACATGTGTTTGTTGTGTGTATATGTAGCTACGTAATATATAAAAACCCACAATTGTTTAGAATATTCCGAGAATAAGATATTAATGTAACAGGATGCAAAACGCTAAGGTATTTTATTCGTAGTCAATACTTCACCTTCTTAAAAGTGTTTAAAAGAGGGAACGGGAAAATCGTAACATATAGTCAACGAAAAGGGTCCTTTTGGGAAATTGGTTTGTATAATATGCTTGAGTTTTGTGTTTGTTGGACGTACTGATATTATAGTAACGTACTGTTGATTTAGTGGAATAGGATTTGAAGTTTGCTCCATTCCATGGTTTTCCTCT
The DNA here is from genome assembly GCA_034700605.1 of Willowsia nigromaculata. Taxonomy (NCBI): domain Eukaryota; kingdom Metazoa; phylum Arthropoda; class Collembola; order Entomobryomorpha; family Entomobryidae; genus Willowsia; species Willowsia nigromaculata. The sequence goes on along the minus strand of JAQIXX010003347.1, from coordinate 15,361 downwards.
TGGTTTTACTATGTTTCATGAAAATTATGCTGCTACCAAGATATATGCTCTTAATGTTATCTGTCAATACATAAAATCGTGAATCTTTACGTTGGCCATGACCGTGGCATTGATGTGTTTTTCTAATTTTCTTTCCGTGACACTTGACAAGCTTGTTTAGAATAAATTACGAGATAACTTATGACTACATACGACGAGAGATGTGAAGTGATTATGTGCAATGCAATCGAATCTATGGAAGAGGTGCAAGGGTTAATCATTTGTCTGACATATCACATGAAAGATACCAATTTCTTAGTGGGACGTGGACGTATTATTGAGTATTTGAAATATTTTTAAAACAAGATGCATAAATATGTAGCATGTGCTTTTCTATTGAAAAGCTTTTATAGTGAGACAAGCTTGTGCCCATCATCTGACTACTACTTTCCTCCGCATTTTAGTTAACTAGAAAAGTCAGGAAAAAAGATTTGAAAGGTTAGTAAAAACTAACATTAATGCATAAGTTGATAGAGAATATTCCAAAATAAAAATCTTCATCCATTCTGAATTCTTATCTAGTAAGCCGTAAGACATAATGTGATGGATTGAGCTGAAAATAAAAGCGGTTCAGAGGCTTCTGTGAAAGAGACATGATAAACATATTGCGACGTTTGTGACAAACTGACAGATTCATCGACTAAAATTTAAGTTGCAATACCCCTGACACAAGTGCATGTAATAATATTGATCCTCTAGGCATGTGATTTTGAACTCTACATATTGTGAATGTACTCTCTGTTATCTTAATTGAAGAAATATTAGTGGCATTAGCTGTATGCCTTGTGCATACATAAGAGATATGATGATGACATTCCAAAAACATACTATGAGAAAGGCTTCGGGAAAGAAATAATCTGGAGCATCATCGGCACTGAAATACAATTATTTTATCACACTTTCAATTAGCTACTGCTTCATCAATGATGATGCTGAATTTATATGTCCCATACCTTTCCTTTTCCTTTATGATGAAAAAGCTCATACAAACAAATTCACAAACACAATATGCATAAATCCAAGTATGTTTGAAGATTTGACACTGACAACAATTTGCTTTGTCATAAAATATTTCGCCCATCCAGAATGACTTATTCATTGCAGAATGTAGTACATGTCTTCCAGGAATTGAACATTTTATGTGCAATATGTAGTTTTAGTAGTTGTTCACATTTGAAAGCAGTCATTGCTCAGTGTCTAACAAAAAAGAATTAACACTGCTTTGCAGAACAGTGAATTAAGCATTTCTTGTTGCTTTTTATGTATTTTTGTTTGTGCGCGTGGCACGATTTACAAAAGGAAAGTGGAGAGCGCTTTCTTTCAGCTCGTCAATATTTGTCTTGTGAGATGCGAGTTTCTTTCTGAGCATAAAAATGTAGTACAAAACATTACGTAACCCTTCCTCATTCTTCACTTTGAAGCTTAGACACAAAAACTATTTAATGTCCTTGCAGCGTCTTTGTAACATACCGACGAGTTTTCGCCATTGCTCTCGGGAGTAAAATATCTGGAGACACCAACACCAACCGTGTGCAATTCAGCAAAAACTTCTCTGCTCCTAGACACAATGCTTACCTCAAACTCTATCGTTAAGATGAATACTAGATGAAGTTTTTCGAAGAATTTAAAATGTACGCTGTAAAATACCAGATACGTGGAAAAAGAAAACCCAACAAGATTGGAAGGTTCCAAGGCTCGTGTCAGTTTACAATGATTTTTTCTTATATCATTTCGGCAGAAAATTACGAAGCTGGGCATGAATAATAAATACCATGTATTTTGAGATGCGTGGCTTTAAAGCTAAAACAACGAAGTTTCTCCTTTAACAGGTAGTGTCTGTCTTAGATTGTGCATGTTGACTGAACGGAACTACTAATAGTTCTAAACAAAGCTCCTTTGAAGCTAGCGTTCAAAATAAGATTCACTAGACGTCCACAGCAGTTATAGAATATGATTATGGAAGTTTTTGTCGTTCAATCATACCTGCGACCTACACGCAGAGTAAAATGTATATCAGTACCTACCTGTACTCCCAAACAATTCATGTATTTCACTGCTGTTTTTTTTATCAGGTTGGGGTGACTAGGTATTTAAATACTAATTTAGCTTAACCGTCTACTTTTTTAATGAAATTCGACTGCTTGACTTTATACTTTATTTTTAGAGTCAATGTAAATAGAGTTGACAATACGATGCAATGCGTGCCGAAGTAAAAGTTTTGTTTCTTATAACCGTTAAGCCGATTAAGGGGTATGTAGAAAATACACCGTGTATATTAAATTTTGGACCAATACTGATGTAGGTTTAGTAGTCTGTATAACAAGAACTTTCAAATTCTTGATATGTTTATTGCAGTGCAGTGCTTTAAAAAATATGATTTTGATAATATGGTTAGAAATGAAAGAGAAACGCTCAAGATTTAGAAACAACATAAAGATATGAATAGCTGTGCAGGACAGGGACAAGAAGGAAATGAGACAAATGTTGACATGTTGATGCTGAACTAACTAAGCACTTGAGAATTCGTTAAACGTGTATATCTACCCATGCAGGACTTCTTAAACTTTCATAGTTGGTTTTATCTCTTTTGTACACACAGTTACGTAAGTTGGAAGAAAATCAGTTTTTAGAAAATAGTTATGAGAAAGGGTTGCTGCAGCTGAGAAATGAACAAATTATTAAAAGATGAGTATACTGTGCGAGTGCACACGTGACAGCTAAACTACTTTAACTTATGCCGTATATTTTACTAAAGTAATTGCATTGCAAGTTCTTTACCTTTTAGAAATACGTTAGACTTGTTTGGATACTTGTGAGTGTGACCAAATATTTTCTGCTGTCGCTGCCAGAAAGTCAAGGTCTAGCTGACTGTAACTGGACAAGAGCATGTGCTGTCCATTCAAATAGCTGGTACTCTTTCCAAGGAAGGATCGTCTAAGTTGTTATGCAGTTTATTCGTTTTCCGTTCCAAGCAGAAAACTTTGGTGATGATGATGTCTTTCTAGCAGTTGGCTCTCTTCCGATAGTTTCCAGCAAGACTCTTTAGGAAACAACAGCGGAAGAGATGCATTCGGTGAAGTGAGTAGAAATTCTGTGTAGCTATCTTCTTTGGTTTTGACTTTTTCCATAACTGTTTCAGAACATAACTGCTTTTTATTTTCTCATCGAACTTCCTTCCTGTTCTTAAATGTACAACAATGCTATGTATTGCACACATATCTTATACTGCATCATATGAGAGCTATTTGAGAGCTGAAGTAGATATGTTTGTGCGTGTCCAGATTTTTATATGACACGCACGACTTTCTCTTTTGACTTCATTCGCCCCATGTTTGATACTCGCCAAAGAGATGAAATAAACAATGGTTTGAGTTCTTCCATTGTCATAAAAAGTTCAATTCAATGTCTTGACTGGAAGGAAGGAACAAAGCCTGAATATAGTGTGCTGGTTCAATGACAAAGACAACATAAATAAACACCACCAAAGAAATCCAAAGTCACTTTGTTTCCTAAACTAGTTTTTTTTTTCAAAATGTAGAGATCACAGGATAAGAAGATATAAGAAAAACAAGACTGAAATAATAAAAATGATCCCACAATCTGTTTGAGGAAATGGGAAACATTTGTCAAATGTATCGAATTGGTTTTCTCGTGGTGTAAAACGCATAGTGTTAATATATGATTGTGAAGAAGATTACTATTATAGAAGCAACTGTGTGGTTTGAACTTTAAAATGTGACACAAGCACTGGCATTCATGTAAATAGTTTTACAATGAAACTAGCATGTGGAGTGGGCAAACGCAATAAAAAAATTAATCGTTTTCAGTCAGTTCCAGAAAATCTATACAGGTAATTACCATTCCCCACCTTTCTCGAAACAAGTCAGTAAAGCTCAATAAGAACTTGAGAGTGATAGTCAACTAAGTTTGCTGTCGGCATTATTAACAAATAAATTACTACACGAGTTGTGTCGTATAAAGCTTTGCATCAATAAGCTATACATTAAAGTAAATTACCGCCATGTAAATGTTCTGCCATCTCAGAAATGCACATTTGCTCATGCTTGGATCCTGCTTAAAATATGCAGATTCATGCAAAACCATAAATCTCATCAAACCACAGCACAAAGAGACAATAACTCCACCACCATGATGTGAAGCAGTTCCAGGTTTTCTAATCATCACTCAAACGATTTAAGGTCGCTACTAGTAGCTTTGTACAGTGAGCGCTAGAGCTAAAAATCCTCAGCTCGTATAGTTTTTATCAAGTACGTACTGTCTTTGATGCACTTTTGCTTTGTCTTTCCCTTTTCATTTTGTAACGAAGCATCAAAAGAAGTGAATATGCGAAGCACAATATTTTTCAATGTTTGACTAAGAACACAAAAATATGAATTTTAATGTGTTTATCAAAAAGGTAATTTTATACGCTTCCTCGTACCAGCAGCCAAAGAAGTTTTTAAAATTCTTTTATTAACTATTCGGACCGTCATGGCGCGTTCCAAGCTTTCCTTGGGATAATATAATCAAAAGAATAAAAAAGGTTGAGTTCAAGGCTGCACCGTTCCAAAAGTGAAACGATCAAGAGCACATATTTCTAAAATGTAAATTATTTCTGTACATTGCAAATGTGAATGAAAAGAACCTTCTCCGGCACGAGAGGGAAAAAGCAGATATCAAAACATACAATGCTTCTCGCATCATATTCCAATATCCAACGAAATTCCAAAGCGTACTCCAATCTCAATACCAACTTCCCTGTAATACAGTTCTAAACCACCTCTTCCTGTAATAGGAATGAACATCTGCTACCAAACAAAATTTACTATTATATTCCGAGTTCACATACCGGCGACGCATTGCTTTGCAATAATGTACCGCAATAATAAAAAGTAATAATAATATATTGTTGAGTAGGTATAGACGATATTATTATATTCCTATATTGCGATATTCTACAAATATAGAATATGTACATATTTTATAAGCCATATAACATTAGCACACAACGAAGGGTTTCTTCCTCCCTATATTATAATACCCTATTTCCCAAGTTACGCAGTTCCCCCTTCCCTTGTTTTGCACTTTGATAATCCTCATGCCATCGGCGCACTGGATGACAGGATGGGGCTAGGGAGTAAAAACTGAATTGGATCTCTCTTTCTGAACTCTCGTGTTCCGTGATGGTGTTTTGTATTGCTCGGTGGTTTTTAGCTGAAAAAAAGAATGAAATAAAAACAGAAGTTGAACTCGACGATGAATAGGGGCTGGGATGGCATAATATTCTAAGGCTGAACCAGGAATACGCTCGTCGAATCGTATATCATTACTACAGCTTATAATCTTTAAAAAAACATCCCTAATGTAAAGGTATATATCAACATATCAATGTATCTGGTCCGAGTATCTGGTGATGAAGAACAAGTTTATTCTTTTTTCACAATGCATGAAATCTACATGCACTGTTGACGCTGTATATGTATATAATAATATGGCTAAAACATTTTCTTTCTCGACAGCTTTTTTACTACACAGAAGGGCATAACATTACATGCCATTCAATTTAAAGCACCCCGTGTTCCTTGCATAGCAAACGTAACTCCTTTGCTGACTACTACAATTTCATCTTTCTTACTACATACATCACAATTCACAATATTCCCATGCTATAGAACACTGTTTCGGGTTAAGTATAAACTATATGTTTCGTTCGTCTCTTCTACTTACTTTTGAGACTTTTAGTGCGAGTGCGATCGAACATACTGTAGTACGAAGTAGATTTAGATGGGTTTCTACATACAAGCCCGTTCTTTTCAGAAGAGCCATTCAGTCTCCAGTTGACAATGTCAGTGTGAACACCACGAAAGTAGAGCTGTTACGTTACATTCTAGGATTTTTACCCTTTTGTGTGTGTACGCGTGTATCTCCCTTGCTTTGGACGGTTATAACCTTATATGTCATAAATTGAAGGTTTCTCCTTTAAAAGTGCACAAACATAACTTCCAAAGTTTATTGTATGTATCATGTACTGTTTTCCTGGTTCGTGAGATTTGCTTCCGGACTATACGCATTTTTGAGGGAAAAGTTACAAGAAATGGAATGAAAACAAGAGTTGCTGGCTCTCCGTGAATGTATTTTCTGAGGGAGGGAGATGTTTCTGTAATTTTTTGTGCGAGCGAGTTCGTTGCTCGCATTTATGTACATTCGTACGCATAATATACGACGACGACGAAGAAGTGCGTAAGTGCAGAACTGGAAGTTTTTGTGCAGAGTTAGGGAAAATCTTGCGCATTCTCTTTCAAGTTGATCTCGTCTCTTCCTCCTCTACTGTATACAGCATCCGTGCTGGTGAATATGGCTCCAGATGGACGGAGAATGATATAGATATATCAACAAAACATTGTGTGATATACTTTGCGTACAAGACACCATTCGCTTCTCATATACACACGCACATTTTTCCTGGAAAATGCGTAACTTTACACGAGCACAAAGGTAGTAATAGTGCATCTTCTAGTGCTCTCCAGCTCTGCTGGATGTGAAAGTAGCAGAAGTGTTTTGGCTTCGTGCCTGCGGAGACAGAGACTGACTGTGTTTACTGACTCTCTTACTTTTCCCTTACCGCATCATCCACGCAAAATATATGTTTACCTTTTACCAGCCGATCGTTATAAAAAAAACCTTAGTTAAATATAAAAGATTTTATGCGTACGTAGCCAACAGGATTACTTCTTATCCCTTTTGGACAACTGAAAGAGGTGTGCTTACAAGCAAAAGGGAAAAGTGTAAGCCGCGAAACGGTAAAAGCAACGTAAAACTTTGTGGCTTATTGGGCAGAGAAAAAAAACTAGTGAGTGAGTGAATTAGCGAACAGGATATTAATACGTGCGTGTATTTTTTTTGCATGTCAGAGGTGATACATAATCTTTCGAGACGATTTTGACAATTTAATCTCATTTGGATTTATGTACGTGCACAGTTCTCAGTGGTCTTAAGTGTTTTTTGTTTTTATCTCATCTATTGGCCTGACCTGTCTCGCTGATTTATTGCCGTGCAAATTGATTCTGTGCCAGCAAAGTATGGTTAATAGTGATTGCAAATTCAAGAACAAAAAGCACATTATTAGCATTTTTAATACTTCTGTTTTACGAGACATCTCAGAAAGACTTTTCTAGTTCTTAGAAACACTATACAGCATTACTGTAAATTAAACGAATTGATTTAATGACAAGCGTAAAAATTGATGGTGTATATGCTGATGAAATAAGGTATTATTTTCCTTGTGAAACATCATTAAGTTATATTATATAATCTGTTAGTCATTCTTTCGATTGCAATACTGTATAATATACAGGACCTACACAGAGTCGAGTATCGATCCAATATAAGGATTATGATTTATTATTACTTATTTGTTGAAACTCTAAATGCACATTATCTGGATGCAATGAAGGGGAGTAGATGCATTTAAAAAGTGCATTCACTCGTCAGTGGAAGACAGATTTTGAACTGGCATTCATTTTTATTCATTGTTCACGAAGAGCCAATCCAATTATCGTACCACTCGTAGAGTAACATCAGACGATGTCATTACTGTTTGACAGATTTTACGGCTTAGAATAGCCAATGTCAAAATGCGGTTATTGCTGCTATTTTTCATTTGAATAACAAACCGTTAATTCTCTTCTGCAATGTAAATTATAAAATACATGCTACGATGTGGCAATGCCATTTTATGAGTCTTACGCATATTGTGTGTAGCCACATACACCTATGCTCATAAACATTTGAAATTATTCTTCACGTGTACAATAGTCATAACAAAAATGTTAAAATCCATGTACCTCAGTAAGAACTGTAAAAGTATAAGCTTGATGGCCCTCACCTGGTCTGCTCTGCTGCGAACAGATTTTCATAATTGCACAAAATCCTCCATGGAAAGTATTTTACTAATACTTTATAATGCAAAAATTCAGACCATCAAGCATGCTTAGAAAGTATTATATGGTATGGTAGCATGAGGATTAATCGCATCGATGAGAAACGTATGATATTTGACTGAGCCGCATGCTGGATTTGCAGAATTCGACTATTATTCTTCCGTATGTCTTGACTGTACGTAGTCTCAAATACTGTAGCACAGAACATCAGAATGCAATAACAGTAATATTAAATCCACAGTTGTTCTCTCTATCCTATATATTTTTGCATATTACATATTTAAGATCATTATCCTATCATGATTTTTATGAGCAGGATGTTCCATTTAAAGCTGTAGCAATGAGACTAACTGGTGGTGAATGTATCGTAAATGATAATTGAGGGTTGACGTGTGTTTAAAGGGTTACTTATACAGTTGACAGTAGATATTAAAGCTCAAATTGAGATGGGGTAGAAGAAGAGCACTACAAAAATGTTTAATTCAACATTTTGAAGTAGCACAATTATTCATCATGCGGTACACAAAACAATATGGAACCCATTTACTTTGGTAGCATTTTGAGATTTTGAAGTTTAAATAAAATATGTAATAAAACCTCAGCTTTGGATATATTCTCTCATATTTGCATTTGAAATAAGGGTTTTATTGTTTTGGAAAGGAGAGACAAGCTGTAACACAGCTAATCATGTGAGGCACATAATATCGTGTAATTTCTCTAGCGGCTGTGACTGCTTCAATTTAATTTGATGATAGCTCTGGTTTCATCGTGCTCAGAGTTATATTGAATTTTACTTCGCATCTAAAATTAACTTTAAAACACCAGTGCTTTTGGGAAGTGCATGGACAGCCTGCCTGAGAAAAGAAAATACATTTGTACATGAATACCTCCTTTGATTTAAGAACAACGTTTTCAAGATAAATATAATCTGAGAGAGATTAGGAACATAAGATAGTATTCTAGGAAATATTATGACGATGGGAATTTTTAGTGTTGAGTGACGTACTTCCCCTCGGAACTTTTTGTTTATGATTACTAATGACGAATGCATCTTATTTGTCCCTGTAGTACAAAGTTCAACTTTTTCTTGGTATGTAAATAGATAAGCATTCTAAGGAATTTTGATACATAATAAAATGGCTTTGGTTAAATACTCGACAAAAATGTCGGTAGTGAACGTTAGTCATCCTGGTTTTATAACAAACACTATTAATAGGCATTCATTTTTGTGATTCTTCATTGTAAAGATAAATAATTGTCATAAAACTTCCTCTAAAGAAAGCAACATAATATGCAAGTACTGATTCGAATGAAACAATCCATGTGTTCATTGTTAGATACTTTGATCATGAATGTGACTTTGCAAAATCTAACACTCAACTACTGGTTGTAATATATGAACAATGCTATTTCATTGTCATGTTATGTAACAGACATTTTGAGCACTCCCGTGTTGAATTGCTGACACTTAATTAATAGTCATAATCATAACATGCTGCGTATATTTTGCGCATACAAATATTTGTTTTCTCCTATATTTGACTAAATACGGATTGAAAACATGTTAAAATGTTGTCGCAGCAAGATTGTAAAAACATTCATCACCTGTATAATTTGTTTTTTATAAAAGGTTGAGGATTAAATTTCGCCCAGGTGCATAGCTAGTTTTTATTTGTATACACCAATCAAAGAATTCAGCGACTAAATTATTATGTATTATTGAAAATTTTCATAATCTCCATTTGACACTAAATCAGTGACGACCTAAGGAGTTTATATTACCATATTATACAAAAATGAACTATAGAAAGTATGCCGATTTTAGCTGTTAAGTTTTGTCCAAGAGAAATGACATTTTCAATTAAAAAAGTTGAATTAGTATTGACGGTTTATTTATAGCTTCGTGGTTCGCTTCGTGCCACCAACTTATCACTATCACAGTGATTTGTGATATGAATTGCTAATTTTTTGCTTTAACACTGTGCTTCTGCATAAATCCAATATCCACTTGTGCATATATTTCCAACTATTAATCATTCCATCCAGACAGATTTATTTATTTCAAGGTTATGTAAAGAACTCAACCGGTAGTTTTTCACTTTATATTATGAATGTATTAAAAGTACATCGTCTTGCATTACAGAAGTAGCTCATACACAAGGACTCATAAAGAAACTCCAATCTACAATATACTGCAATCCTTTGATTTAAATTACACCGCAAAGACAAGTAGGATTACTCATGATAAACAGACCCATTAAAAGCTTAGTTGTGATTTAAGGACACTGCATTGTCTGAGTGCAGCTTGTTCTCGCCAGATAAAAAGGAGATGATAGATCATTTTAAAAAATTACATCAAACACTGAATTCACTACTTCTATTTGTACCTCAATCATACGCAATATAACTTAGACTTTTGCTTAGACTGGGAAGGGTAAGATCGTGAGAATCGTAGTAGTGAAATTCATTACCAAAACTCCAAGAAGCAGCGTGCAGTGTGCACTTGCACCTTGCATCATTTGTTGAGTTTATTTTCTTTTACATATCTCTTGGTTGGTTTGTCCATTTCCATGCATTTGCAGTCTAGGAATTTGAATCTAATTGGCAATCACTCGCTGATTTGAAAACTGGTAACATACACATGTAAATAATCTTGCCAATTTAAAATTGCCTCATGTTGTTTGCTAGTAGTCGATACAATTAAGGTGGCGAATTGCTCGTTTAGGACCTTTCTGAGAAACAGCTTAAGCACTAGATCCATTTCAACTGCTCTACAATCATTTTAGCTAAACTTGTCATAATGCATAAACTAGTTGTCTGCTTCACTATCGACTATCTATCGGAAATGCCAAAGTGGCTTCAGTTTATTTTCATTCATCATTTTTATTGCCGTAGCTTGAAACAGACAACTTCGTGAGTGCATTCTAACAGATTACATCTCACACCGTAATCATCAGTTCGTTTCACTCTCTGACTGTATATACCTGAGCTGGCAAAGAAGAGTATCAGTATCGCAGAGGCATTGACTGAGTACCATGAATGTTATGTTTGAAATCAAGAGTTGCTTTTTACCTTTTTTATAGCGTCTTTTCTTCGTTCGTGAGAGCAATTTTCTTCGTTTAGTTCCTGAAATCAATCTGATGAATAGATCATACGATCAGAAAAACTCAAAACTTCCATAAAATAAAAATTACTTGACCAGGTTCTCTAAACATGAATCGAATGCATAGACGCTGTGCAAAGAGCATTTTTTGTATGATACAAATGCTCCAAAACCAGTGGGGATTTCAGTGATTTTCTTTACTTTGCAGCATGCTTTGTAAATGGTGTAGGTGTAGACATCTTTAAAATATACATATTATAAACTTGTGTGATACCTAATACCTAATTAACTCCTTGTTATAGATGTGGCATAATTAATGCTTGACATTGAAGTACATATTGAGTAACATTGAGTCATTGTTTGTGTCAACTTCTCGTCTATCTTTGTCTGTCATAAACAATACACCGCCAATTGTAAAAACTAAGTACTTATGAAAAGTCACGATATTGCAAATATTTATGTAATTATATAACTCCAGAACTATGCAAAGTTTTACTACTGTCCTAACTATAATGCATGGCCATCCTTCAAGTAAAGTATAGTGTAGAATATTCACGTTTGAATCAGGCGTCAGGCGATGACTTGCATACATCAGTTTATTGTAGCATCTCAGAATTGAAGATGCACTGCACTACTCATACGATCATGATCATACGAAGCATGCGATTGTCGACTGCCTAGCAGTAAGTACACAAGTGCAACAATGAGAAGATTCACAGATGAACGTGTTGTTGCTTTGATTAATGATAAATAATGGAAAGATAGTAGTACCTCATGTGAAATGTTTTTTCTCTTACATGAATTAAAATGCAGCAGAGAAATAAGCAAAACCACTCTATGCGACTTTAGTTCATTCAGATGTTTGCTTGCTACGTACAAGTATAAAAGCAAATAATTGAGTTGTTTTTGATGGTTTTATGGAAGCGATTGTGAGGTTCTTTCTAATACGGGCAGGTTATTGACAACTAGTGTAAGTGCTCATAATTGAACACTCTTAGAAAATGCTCCATGCAATTCTATACCATTTGAAGTGTATGAAATATTAGGTATGCTATAAATATGAAACTACAGGAAAATAATATGAGAATAAGCTCATACATCTCTGCATAATTTTCATGATTTTGTTGTACCAAAAATTCAAACAACAAATGGGGATACTTACAATACAGTAGATAATACATTGGTACTACAAAACTTTGTGAAAAATTTGCAATGTCATGGACAAAAGCAAGCGCAAGTGTTACTTAACATTAGATTATTAATGTAGGATAATAAAATATGATGGAAGATGCAAAGACTCTGTATGGTCCTGTATATTGGATTGTATCGTAAAAATGATTACCTATAATGTTTTATTTGGGAAAACATATTTTGCAAAATATTGGCATGTTCAATTGTCTTATTTTTTGTGTGAACAGGCTTGCCAGACATGTTATGATGCATACGGAGATTCAACCAAACTAGATCAACAAAACTAAAAGAAAGATCATTATAACTATTCGGTATTCCGTCTCGATGCACCTGCTGTTAAATCACTTGTTTTACCTGTACAACAAGCTATGAAGAAAATTGCCTTTGGCATCTATGCGCATTTTATTCAAAAGCCTAAGAGGCATAGCTCCATTGAAATATAATTTTCTGCAAACGACCGCCACAGCTCCAGTTGTCTTATTGCAAAAAGACTGACGCTGATGATACAATAAATTCAATGTTGGCCTGCGTGCATACCAAGACTAATTAACTGTGTGTTCATTGTAGTGTAAATAGTAATGGAATCGAAGAGGATTTGCACAGCACTACTCATTATTTCATCATCGTAGCGAAGGAAAAAAATCATGCTACATTTACTCCACTGTTAACTGGTCGGTGTCTTTCTTTGAAATTGACGTGCCGAATGAACTTGAATTCAAAAGTTGTATGTGCTGTCTAGTTTTTAAAATGCAATTACAAACAATATTTACGACTTGTTCATCATAAAGAAAAATTGTTCGTAAATTAGGAGATGGGTAGCTGTATATTTGGACGTTCTACTCATCAGATGAGGAGATGAGTGTTGCTCATTGGTTGTTCATTTCATGATGATGGACGGTGATGAATTTCAGGATTTCTTTTGAATCAACACGGCAGATTAACTATTTGTAGTATTTGAATTTAATATTGGTGTGGACGTGGGTGGATGTTCTTTCGAATTTAATTAAAGTTAAAATTAAACAATGTCAAGTATGTAGACACAACAATTCAAACAGAGGAACACTTGAGTTTGAATTATGCTCGAGTATAAATAAATTTCACATTGTTCAAAGTGAAAAATAGAGATATGGGGCACATTCTAAATTTGCTTCGTTTTTACAAACCATCACTTACCCCTGCTACAACGGATGTAATTTATTTTTTGCTGATTTCGTGGTGCCAACGGAGTTCATAAACATAAACGTGTCCGACGCTCCCGTGGGACTGCAAAATATTTCGCATTGCCACCAATATTCTCGACTATACTCGGGAAATTAAATTTTAAGATGGTTGATGCCAACTCCCTAATCGAGGGTCATTGCAAGTTTCGTGACGGTAAAAAGGTGAGTACCTATAATCACATGAACAATTTAAGTTATACCAATTGAAATTTGAATATTTCAAGGAAAAAATTTCTCTTGGATAAAGAAAAATTGTTTGAATAATAAATGTATGATACATTGTAAACTTTTTCGAGTTGGCAAACACGAAATTTGTACCATCAGGATTTTAAATGTTATTTTGTGAATCAGTTCTTGTTTGGAAACAATGTTTGATCTGCTATGCGTCTATTGTCTATTATAAAATACCCATGTGTTTCTTTGAAGCAAATCAATGCGGATTTCTTGTGTATCTCTTGAGCAGCATTACTACTTTAGTATTCATTCTTGTAGTTTTTACATCTGCAGTAAAGAATGAAATATTGATGCTAATTAGCAAGTATCGTCCCTCCGAGCCGAATATATAGTATTTATAGTTGAAAACGTGCGCGATTCAATACGACAAAACGTATCAGTTACTATTCCACAATTTATTACAACCGCAAAGGTAATTACAGAACAACAACCAATGAGTCTACTTAGGTAGTTTGCTTCTGAAATTGCATACCAAATTTCATTACATTTGGACACGATCCGAGACTCAAAAACACAATGCCTCAATTTAGCGAAGCCAAGTCGTGCACGTGTCAGAGAGGTAGCGTAAAGTGGAATGGAGCACTACTGGTTATCACTTGCCTTTTACTAGTGCTCGCTAAATCTGAATATGGGTATTCTTTGTCAAAAGTAAAACAAACATCGTCAGATCAGACAAACGATGCTTACAGATCTGTATGCAAAATTAATTTAATTGTGAGTAATTACTTGAGTCTCACGCACCATTAAAATGGATTGATGGTCGAACACAAGCCCAAAATGAGGCAGAGATACACATATTATGTAGTTTTCAGTTAGTGGATGTATTTTGTATAAAAAGAGGGTGTACACAGGAACAAAAAACTTGTGGTTTGTTTATGTACTGCAGTCTGAGACTTGCGTCTACACAAACAAATACATGAAACTAAAACTTTCATTTAGCCGAAAGCAATCTACAACGAAATAAATCGTTCATAAGTTTCCCATATTCCTTCGGTGATGTTGCAGACAGTCATAGTCATGCTTAATTCAAACCAATTTCACTGAACGAGACACTACAACAAAACTATGATTGTTGGGTTATCAACCAAATATGTCTAATGAGTTTCCCCGAGAATGGAAACGGTACTCCCAGAGTTTTCAAAACTTTTCTTCATATTTTCATGTTACGTTTTTCATTACAAGTGCTTCAAGGTATGAGGAAAACGCAACTCCATGTATAGATGTAAGTATATAGGAAGTCATGTATGTATGTTTGTAGCTGGAAGAAAGTTTTACGCACATGTTTCATAACGTTTATTCGGCATTTCCCTCTTCTTCCCTCATAAAAGTAAGACTTAAAAACTTTTCTAGAAGTTTGTTTTGCAATTGCCTCAAGCTCTATAAATAATTCGCTACAAGACATGGTATAGTGCATTTACTTGCACCTACTATTATGGCAGTAATGATTAGATATTTTTGTAAAGTTAGGATATTTTTTCTCTAGAAAACGCAACTTTATGATTAGTGTTCTAGGTAGTGCGTAGCCAACTTATATCCTGCAGAGTAGAAACCAAATAATTTCTACATGTCTGAAGCATAAGGTGCGTAATGGTACATCAATCTTTCATGTCCAGGAGACTTGTCGCACAGACGAA
>JAQIXX010003346.1:0-20087 GCA_034700605.1 Willowsia nigromaculata | reverse complement strand
ATTTGTCAAATGAAAATGGTAAGGAGAGTGCTTTCTCGTACTCTCAACATGCAAACCTATGCCCTGAATGGTAATTTCTATGCTAATTTTTCACCAGCAATTTTATCACCCTAATTTGGCGGTTTTGTCACCCCAATTTCGATTTTTCTGCACTAGGAGCTAAAAACGGCCAAAAAGGGTGCAAAATCAGCCAAAAACGGGTACTGAAAACGATTTTTCCATTAATTAAAACTGCATTTCATGAAATTTGTTGTGTAAGGAATAACTTTACATAAACTCGTAAAATGTGTGAAGTTACTTCACCCAGTATACAACCAAAATATTTCATTCCTCTTGAGTAGTTTCAAGTCTGAGATTAGTACATGTTTACTAAACTTATAAAAATCGCATTTTTATAGTATACCACTTCTATGCATATATAGACAGAACACACTGGCGTTACTGGTGCAGTAATACATTTTACTCAGCTCATTTACTTTATAATGACTTAGCGTATTCCACCATTTGTTTTATCGAATAATTTATTTTCTTAGAAATCTGAATCAAAAATCTTGGCAAAAAAATGTTTCAGTGGGTATTGCACGCGTAAAGTAACTGTATTCTAGCCGAAAGTAAAAGTGACTTTGCACAGGACAAGGTTGTCATAAACCTGCAATTACTTCATGACTATGAAAACAAAAACAAATCTTTTGGTTAACAAGCCGGTATAAGCCTTATAACATTATTCATGTTGCAGGATGCACTTTATTAGTAGAAGGAGGAAATGTAAATATCAATCAAAACTAAACACATGGTATGGTAAATATTTAAGTCCGTTTTTAATTACAAATATGGTATTTTAAAATCCTATTTTAGCTACGAGTACAAAAGAAATATTGTAAATAATTTTAATTTAGAGAGAGGAAATTCTGCATGGTTATTGTATAAACAGACAATGCTTTTTGCAAATACCGGTCAACAGACACTTATAAATTATGCTAACTTTTTGTTTGAAATAGAAGGAAAATAATATCATACCGTAGCGTGAATTTTTATTTATTACGTTCGCTTAGCTGTATCACATTGGAGTGGCATGATGAGACCCACTTTCACTTGGATGAGGGCAAAGAGAGTTCAGTGAGTAAAATATCATTTGTTATAGTCTCTCTAGATGAGCATGATTTCTCACGATGGCTTTCAGTCCTGTGGGCACACAGCAGCCACTTTGGGATCAGTGACTTAAACGCCTCTCGAAACTTTTTGCTCAGAAATGCATACAGTACTTGATTTATGCTGCTGTTTGAGTTATAAAGCAATGGCAACACAGGCCTGAGGATATTTGCTAGCTTTGGGTCAAGATACTTGTTCATTAAATGCTGACGTGATAAAAGAAAATAGTAGGGAAGCCAACTAAGTAAAAACACAAGTGTCACAATTCCCAGCATTTTGCCCACACTTTGGCGAGATTTGCGGTGCATTTGGTGGATGCGGGATGCATGAGCACATTCCACTGGAGCTTTTCGTTTGGAGACATTCACCCAAATGATGATATTTGAAATGACAATCATAATCAAAGGCCAGCAAAAGGAGAGAAACAGATCGACGACAACAAAGTGGATTTTGTAATACAATTCATTCTTCCACTTCTGACCGCAAAATGGAAACCGATCATGATCAGATACCGCGAGAACCATTGCCACTGGAATTGTCAATGTCAGTGAAACCGCCCAAATCAGACCAATTGCAAATAGGACTTGTCGCTTGGATAAACCTCTTGGTGGTACTTGAGGACGACATATTGCTGTACATCTGAAATTTAATATGAAACTAGTGTTAAAATAAGTTTTACGCGTTCAGTCTTTATGCAGTAAATTGTAAAAAAATTATATCCACTTACCTGTCAATTGAAATTGCTGCTAACGAGTATGCTGAGGCACATAGAGAAACCTGTTTCATACAGGATGTACCTTTGCAGCCTACCAATCCCAGTATCCAAGCTGAAATACAATGTACGTCAAACAAATTTTAAAACTCGTAGGTTATGGGTTCATATTTATCGTGGTTTAAAAGGTTTTAAATTTTATTAAAATTCATGGAGGCATCATTTTGACAATAACGTTTTTTTAGAAATTAAATGTTTTTAACAGAAGAGTGCAAACATTATTTGGGAGTAATAATAAAAACGTTTTCTAGTTTTGACCACTTCAATCTCGTGATCTGTCATTTTAACAAAACTAAAATTTTAAAATGAAATTCTAGTAAACCAAATACAATAAAATACTGTGACAGTTGCACACCAAAATAACTTATTTATAGAGCGATACTTTCAGACCGTTTTTTAAAACAATTTTCCATTCCAAAATTTTGTTGTATTAGGTGGACTTACGTCTTAAAGTTTGAAAAAGAAGTTCGGCTGGAACGCTGAATATTATCACGAGTAAATCAGCAACAGCCAAGTTCATAATAAGGATGTTGGTAACTGTCCTCATCTGCGGTCGTTTTATCACAACCAGAATCACCATCATGTTGCCAACCAATCCAATAAAAAATATTAGCGCGTATGCCAATATTAAAGTTATGGTCCACCCTAAATTGTATTTTAGATAACGTATATCATACAGTGCCCAGATGTTATTCCGCCAATCGGGCAAATCTGTTTCAATGTAATTGGTATCATTTGAAAATTCGGTCACAGGATCACTATCATTAAATTCAGAATAATGTACAGTAGAAGAATCATAATATTCGGTTTCGAAGCTGTGATTGGATACAAAATTATCTGTCTCGTAAGTCAAATCCATGGTTTTATAATTTGAAATATACAAGTTAATAGGAAGTATTGGATTTAAGTAAATATTCTTAGAAATTTCATGTCAATTTGAACCACAAATTCCGTAGATTTCCTTAAATGTTATTTTAGGAATTTTACTGTCTATAAACTATCCCCAAATTTGGTTTTAGTGAAGTTAGATATTTGATTGTTTTGACTGACTGTTTGTGAGCACAGATTGGAGAGTAAAAAACTCGAATTCGCACATTGCCCTGATAGGGTTGATTTTTTATCACGAAAGTACCATCAGCTTTGGAGTTGGAGCACACGTTATTGACACCACTACCACCACTTCAGACAAAAGCGAACTCGCAGCTTTCAAAATGCTTATTTACACGAGTGCAGTAGGGTTTCTTTTGGCATCTCACAGTATCATTTCTAACTTTTTACAGACGCATATCCCTGCAATACTGTCACTATATGATGAGATGTATACAAGTGCAATGTTTTTAGTAGTAGCTGTCATACGTTAAAATTACATTAAAAATCATTAGCCGACACTTGTCATTTAAACCACAGCTTTACGTAATTTGGTTGAATTAAATGTGTGCAGTCACTTCACTCAATAAACAAGCAAAAATTATTATTCTCACTCAGTTGTTTTATATCTTACATATATTTTGTTCAGTCTGAAATTCTTATTTGTCTAATCAATGCAGACATGGAAATTCTTACAAATGTTTCTTGAGTACGGAATTTGCCATCCATGGTGAACCTGAAAAATCCCTTGTGAAAGCATTCCCGGATCCAACTCAGAATTCCTGATGACCCCAAAAAAGGTATCCGATGAGATACAAGTGCCCTGGCTTTCAATAAAAATTTGGCGAAAATCCCTGATCAGCAAACACAAAACTTGCCTGAAAAATTCCTGTTTTTCAGAGCATGGTCTTCCCGCTCGTGAACTAAAATCCGTGATGAATAGATAGGAACCCATGGCTAATGACTATCAGATCTGAAATACCTCGGAGCATCGCTTCCTTGCCCAGTTAGAATTTCCATGCCCGAATTGTTCACTTTTTTCTTTTCGGCTCTTACATATGTTTATGAAGGAGATAATTTCGCCTAATGGTGTTACTGTTGCTGCTTTTTTGTTCGGCTCATTTGCATCTTAATAGTCTAATGCATTCTACATTTTCCATCCAAAAAAAACCTATTTTTTTCTTAATGCCAAGCAAGAAATGCATGCGGCGGTTCTACCTGCTTCAAACGAAGAAACTACTTTACACAGCTCAATGCTGTCATAAACAGGCAATTACTGTATGACCACAATAACAAAATAAAGCTTTTGATTTATTAGTTGGTAATATCCTACCTGTGGAGCGCAGATTTTGTGAGTTTAAATTTAAGTGACTGGCATTCAAATAGGCTTTTATCACCTTTCTCTTTTTTATACTACCAGATCATTTTATGTGATTTTTGATTCAAAAAGCACACTACAATGCTACAAAAGCAACATAATTCATTTAAGGAAGTAGGACAATAGTACAAGAACGTAAGATATACTTCCATGTGTTTCCGAGAAAATATGCTCAAAAACTGCATTCTTACGCAAAGGAATTATGATTAAGCGAAATAGTATAAATGTCAAATAATAGAAATTATATGGAACCTAATTTGTCTACTGGCGTTACTGATACGGAGATGCTCTTTGTTCGGCTTGTTAGCATTGAAATAGCATATTGTATTTTATCTTCTAGCACAAATTGTTTTTACAGAAGTCAGATGAAAAATCTTGCCAAACCAGTAATCTGTGAGGGTGTCTGCTTTCATTCCAGTCAGAAGCAGAAGTGATTTTCCCTAGTCAAAAGTGGTCATAAACATGCAATTACTTCTGCAATTTGATTACAAAAGCTTTACTTAAACAAGGAGTTACTATTCCACCTGTGAAGCTCAGATTTTGTGAGCATAAATTTGACTGATTCTCACAAACAAGTTTTTTTACCTTCCTCTTTTTAAAATGTTGACCCATTGATTCTGATTTTGGAAGCAAAAAATACATTCTTAAATGCAACAGATGCAAAATATTTTATTCAAAGAAATAGAACAAAAGCACACTGACCGATTACGCTTGTTCTACATATATTTATTGAGTGATGTATTTCTTTTTATATTTTTGAATCTTTACTCGCAAACTGGATCTCCAGCCTTGACCAGTCACTGTAAAATCTAGTAACTGTTCACTATTCTGTGCATAACCACACTCCCAATTGCTGTGTAATTTGTAAGAAAATTATTAATACAAAAAGAGTCTTCATATACGTAAATTTTAAAGCCGATTAATCATAAATGTTTTTAGTCGTTTTCAATTTCCAAAGCAAAAATTCTAATGCACAGTTACCTCCAGTACATGAAACTTGAAATATAAACAAGAAAGCATTTATCAACTTTTGGTAAATTTAGGGGGGCATTTTAAAAACCTAAAAGAAATGATTAATTAATAGGTCATTGCTTCATATAAATATTACGATAAACACTTGTTACTCGTTGAAATTCAGGATATCTTGGGTTACAATTTCCAGAAGGTCCGAGTTCAGTAAATTTAAAATTTTCTCTTCCTAAGAATTTTTTTTAAATTATCAAATTTTAGTCAAATCCATTGAAAATTATAAAAATTACGACACGCTCTTTAAAAAAATGAAAAACTTACACGTAAAATATTCCATTGCATATATAAATATTTGGTGTGAACTGTGTAAAGAGGAAACCTAACCAGGAAGTTTTTACATAAAACAATTACAATAACGGGAAACACGGGAAAGTGGAAGATTTTAATAAAATTGCCAAGCTTTCAAAAGGACTTCTTTCTTCATCATGGCAAACATCAAATGAATGCAAAAAGTAACAAGGCACTATAAATACACAGGAGAAAATTTTATAAATTGGAAAATACTGGAAATAATTGCATTGATTATGGAGGTTTCCTTGGTCTTCGTATCATTTCTTGATGCAGGAGAGTAATAATAATTTTTCTTCATGATGTGAGTTCATTCTGGAGGTGAAGCAAAACCGCTGTTGTTGTTGATTGAGTTGGGGTTATTTTAGATGTATAAGCCTTGTTTTACTTTTCGTCTTATCGTGTTCGACTCCTTTTTCAAGAGCTCCATGTCTCTAAGAACAAAGTTATGTCCAGAGTGTATGGTATGTTCTGCGATTGCCGAAGATTCCGCATTACCATTCATGAGGTGGTACAGATGTTGAGATCCTCTCTTGTCCAGTCCTTGTCTTGTCTCACCAATGTAGTCTCTCAGGCAGTC
This sequence comes from Willowsia nigromaculata, assembly GCA_034700605.1. Taxonomy (NCBI): domain Eukaryota; kingdom Metazoa; phylum Arthropoda; class Collembola; order Entomobryomorpha; family Entomobryidae; genus Willowsia; species Willowsia nigromaculata. The sequence goes on along the minus strand of JAQIXX010003346.1, from coordinate 14,024 downwards.
TTGAAATTAATTTCCATCGCACTTCCAGGAGTATATTCCCGCTGGGAGTATTCGTTTTTTGTTCCTGTGGCCATTTAATATTTGAGGAATTTTATTTACTGGGATGAAGCCAACTAAAGGTCTGTGGAGAATCAAATAAGGGATACCATGTCGTATGTGATGTGAAAGTATTACTTCCTAAATTAATGTGCCATATTTAATTATATAAGAGAATTAGTATAACAGCGAAAACACTAAATTATTCAAAATGGGATGTGTTCAGAATTGAGTAAAATACAGTTAGTTTAATTGTTAAAATAATACGTAACCAATATATTATCTATCTACACTACTGCTGCGAGTAAGGAAGTAATATTATAAGTGAATTTGAGTTTCCTGGTTCTTTTTAGATAATTAATTTTATATTATTTTATGATGGGCAAATATATAATAAGGAAATAGTCCTTATTTTTTCCGAATGCTTTCGCAATGAAGGATTTAATCACGTGTTTTATCTATAACTTTAACAATAATTCTTGCCTCGTTTGAGCAATGTCTAGTATTCTGTTAAAATTTTGTATATCATAGACGTCATATATGACCAAAATTTACTTTCTAAAACTATAAACAATCTTTGTCCTATGAGCTCAAAATCAATACCTTAAGAGAAAATATTCTTTATTTAAAGAAGCTTTAGCAGAAAAATATAGTGTTGATTATAGAAACTAGCCGTTAACCTTATAAAATTTACAACTTGTTGCCACTATGGCTCTAATTTGGTTTCTCGGAATCATAAATGTAGCAGCGTCTTATTCTTTTCTAGATTCCTTAGAATTATCTCCCTATATATTTCCGTATGAGCTTGTTCAACGAACTAATATTTCGTCTTATAAACACACTAATAAAGTTCCATTGATTATTAAAGATCGTAGACCGTCAACTGCATCTCCACGCCTTACGGCTGACCTCAACCCAATTCTGGACCAAATTTCAAGCATGTGTCACGTGATCATTGATAAATACCAAGAATTTAACTTGTTTCCTCTTAACTACCCTGTAATTCAAAGACGAGTCCTTCCTGTCATCTATCCCAACAGCATTCTAGAAAGAGAATCTACGATACAAAGGTTTCTCTGGCTACCAACAAACTTATTGACATCATCCTTCAAAAATGACACAGGTTGGTTTACCCTGGGAAACCCCCGATATATGACAATAAAATGTGGAATTGTGCAGAAACAACTGTTACTTTTCTATTTTCCAAAGGATTTTTGTATACAGGCTAGTTTGTACAAATTTTCCTCAAGAAGTAAACCATGGCCTTGTGACATACAAATATTCTTAAACATCCCTTTACCGTATATGAACTATCCTTTTGATGCACCTCTTCCTCCATATTATTATGACTCACTTCCTGCAGGCCTTCCCTTAGAACAACCATCAACAAGCAAGATTCGTATATTGGCAGATATGGAGCATTATTTTCCATCGAAGTGGTCTGAAGATTATCTAATTACTTGGATGCACAGATCTATGTGTTTATCAGGTAGGATCAATAAAAGGTTTTCCGCAGACCTTTACGAACATTTAGTTGCTCTGTTGTATCCATATTTTTACGATGACAGAACGAAGGACCGGTATTTTACGCTAAGAAATTTGCATCGATTGGACCTTGAACCTGGGGACATTGTACGAAATGGAAGATCGGAAAGGCTTGACTTTAAACTTCACATTCGTAATGTCTACCATATATTAGGAAATCGTGCTGAAATATTTGGTTCAATTTGGCGCATTGAACAACAATCATTGCATAGTAGCCAAAACTACGGCAGATACTTGAGACATATTGTCCTTTGTAAAAACTACCTGTGGCCCAAGTCCAACAAATATACTATTTCGAATCTGCCATTTGAAAATCCATTGGATAAGCTTGCACATGGAATTGTTTCGTTGTGGATGACAATTCTTAGAAACTTTACATTCATACATGAATTCTCTCCGAAATGCCACAATGGAAAAAAATACCCCCTACAAACAATTTCAATTATTTCATTGATGCACTCCATACCTAGTATAGATCCAACCCCGATTGCTGATAATGCATCACATTATTATCCAATGTATGTTGATGGTGTTGTAAACGAACTAAAGTTTGTAAGCTGTGGTGGCCAAAATGGAATTGAACATGTAGCTTTTCAAGAGCTCGTTAATGTGTTTCAGCCACCCGTTTGGGTGTGTATTGCTGTCACCCTGTTTGTAGTAGCTGGATCGACATATATGTTGGAGAATGTTTGGATTGGCTTTTCGATAGAACACTTGTACATGGTTGTTAAATGCATTTTGGAACAAGGGGATCCGTTTGAGGCAAGAATGATGAATTCGGAAAGACTTCGTTACCCAATAATCGCTTACATGCTAGCTGCACTTGTAATTAGCAATGCATACAAAAACAACAATGTTTACAATATTATCGCACCCAGAGATATATTGCCGTATCACAGATTTTCTGAACTTTTGCGAGACAATTTTTCAATTCTAACGAGAACTCAATCTTCAGTCTACTATTTGGAGGATTCTCAGGACGAGTGGGATTTTCGGTCTGAAAGCTTCTCGATTTACTTCTTAGCAGATCATGAATTAAAAATAGGTGCTAGAAACTTTGTAATGTATTTTGAGTCTGAAGTTTTAGATCTGGAAGGTCCTAGTTTAAGAAATTCTATGCTTAAGACCCGCGTGCCACTGGTTGTGAGAAATAACAGTCGACTTCATCCAAACTTAACCAACATTTTCACGAAGGTTTTCAAACATGAAGTCCCGAAATGGAAAAAAGTTGATTTTAGAACTGCAGAACGTAATATGAAGCGTTTGGAGAAAATATTGTGGAAAACGGAGGAAGAGGAGTTGCTCAAGTATTTGGACAAATGCAACAAAACAGCTCTGCTACTCCCTGCGTTTATGTGCAACAGGTTTGGGAGAATGATACAGCAGTCTAGTCGCAGCAAATGGGTTTTTCTTGGTACTGAAATATATAGAAGCTGGCCTACTGTTTTTAAAACTGGGGGACCTATACATCCAAACGTACTTTTCAGATTAAAACTTATGCAAACTTCGGGTTTGGTAAACCAGTGGTTGAAAATTGTAATAGGAAGCAACGTGTTTATCCCCGTTACAAGAGATGCGGAGTTGCGGCGACCTACTTTGGAGGGGAACGTGCAATTAGTTTTTGTCCTGCTTGGGATTGGAATTATCCTCGCTATTTTTGTGTTTTTTGCTGAGACATTTTCGTTGTGGTTGCGCACTTTGAAAAAAGTTGGCAATGTACTATGGAGATATTCTTTTGTCCCAGTTTTAGACAAAATCAAGCATTTATGGAAGTAATTATGCCAATTAGAGGACTTGTAACTTTCGCACCTGTTACAAGTGAAATGATGTAGATGTCTGTGCATGTAAATATTAGTGCGTATGCCACAACTATAAAAATAGTTCATCTCAAATTGTAATGCAGATATCCTTCACCGAATAGTGCCCAGTAGTTATCCGGCCAATTGGGCCAATCTGGTTCAAGGAAATCGGTCCCATTTGAAATATCGGTTACAGGTTCACTTATACCATCTTCTATTTCTAAACTGTGATTAAATATTAAACTATTTGTCTCGTACTGCACATCCAAGGTTTTATATTATGCACTGCACAAGTAAAAGTTTATTTTCGATTTGAGGAAACATTCTACAAAACGGTATTGGCAACAAATACAATCTAAAACCTACTTTGATGGTAGTAAATATTGAGACAATATTTTAAACGTGCAATTTAGCAAAACATTTTACCCGCCTACATTCATGCAAACAAAGAGCTGTAATTTGTAAAATTCTATCAAAAATAATGTTAGTTAGTGTTTGTCTGTACCGACGTCACACGAATGCTTCTATTGTTAATTTTCATTCACTGGTGGAATATTTATTCATAGAGAGACAGTAAAAGTTACTTACTAATTTAATCTAACAAAATAGGGAGCATTTACCTTTTGTGTACTAAGCTCTTTGACAAATTGGGTAAGATATTTGTATAAAAACCAATTAATATGTGATAAACCCACGGGTAGACATGGGGCTTTGGGAAGCCAATTTAGTTTGAAATTATTTTACAGATAATTTTATAGCGTGTTTTACAAGCCATAGTAGTTCACAAATACAGTATAGTTCTGGCAACATAGAACTATAAATTAGCCAAAAAATATTGTTTTCAAAAAGTCGGTATTGACAAGTTCACCCGAAAGTGGCAGCCTAAAAGTTTACTTTACTTTTACTATGAATAATAACTTTCTTTCATATAAGTAAACACACAAAATGCAAATGGCAAACAAAATGCACTTTAAAGAAAGTCTCGTGATCAATTAAATATATTTTTTATTCATGCTGTAATTGTATTTTCTTCTTAATAGGTTTAAATTTAGGCAAATACGCACACCTTTAAGCTCAAGAGTATATATAGTTATTTTAAAACAATTAACTATCATAACAATGGTGAATTTTAACTACAGCAAGTAAATTGGAGAAGCGCAAAATCCAACAGAATATTTTCACACCCTTTCGGTTTTAATTGCCTATTATTTCAATGATATTTATCAATATATTTAAATGTCTCCTTATTTTCTTGTAGAGCTGGTATCAGAAATTCAAAATCTGCAAAATTTTTGGTAGTTATGTCAAAAGTGAGAACAATATTAGGCTCTAAAGTCTGCATGCCAGGAGTTCTTCATGTATTCAAATTGAAAAACAGCCTTTGGGAAATTCATGATGTTAAAAAAATAATTAACCTATACCTTAGAAAACTTGAAGATGACTCTATTATGAGAGGTTGAATTACGCATGTAATTCGTGCATGCTAATCATGTATGTTCGAAAATGGGGTTTTGAAAGATGAAGAAGCAAAGAAAATCGGTATGATAGCTCCGGCAATGATATGCCTCTATTTCTCACCCAAAATGCCTATGTTTTTCTCAGAAGAAAGATCGGATCACAGGATCAGTGTTGCAATAAAGTGATGTGACAGTACTAACAATCAGTTAATTTTTAGAACAATTAAAAGACCAATTTATTTTACAGTTTTATATTACAAGCTGATTTATGGGCAGAAGGCCAAGTCAGATTCGACTTCTCTTGTTGAGAGTCAGGAGAAGAGTCTATGTGTGGTGCGGTGGTGGAGCTGCAGTTTCACTTTACTTTCTTATGGATTTGGTGTGCTCGCAGCGTGCGAGCATGCTTTACTTGTTAAGTAAAACAGCTCCTCATGGGCTGATAATCAAAATTACTTTATATGCCGCGGAGGGCACTGGGGCAGTTCATTCCACCAACACACCACATTCACAAAAATACACAATTTTGGGACACAAGTAATTTGCACAAACCATACCTCAAAAAATAGAAGTTTACACTTGACTATGATATTAGCAAGTAAATAGGTCGTGAGACGTAGGGATAAAAAGTAATCTTAAGGTGCATTTGCTTATTAAATGTACATATTTGAACTGTTCACCAAACATTACTTTAAATTGAGAAATGAAAGATGAGGTTTCATGCCACATTGCTCAAATCTCAGTTTCAATGAAAGCCCTTTGTTCTTTTTTCTTATATCATCTTCAAGATGTACCTTGCGGTGGAGCCAGTTAGATGAAGGTTAACAGTTATTCGGATCAAAAATTAGAATATGAATACAAAAAAATAATATTCACAATTTTCGTTTTTTTCCCAAGGCTTTTGTTCTTTTTCTTTGTTTCACTTTCATTTTGAAGAAGTACCCAACTATGAAGACAGATAGAGGCAAATTAAAAGTTATTCAACTAAGAAATATGAATACCAAATAATAATATTCACAATTTTCGTGAGTAAAGTTTCTAGACACTAGAGCCATTTTCTTTGGACCTGACTTTTTACCGTATTAAAATCGGTTATATGATTATATGTTACTTCGTAAACATGTTATGTGATTATATGTAACATACGTCAATGGAAAACCTCATTATCTTCATGTCATACACACCTACGTGCATAATTGATCTAGACAAAAGACGGATATAACTATCTTTAAGGAATTATAGAAAATTGTCCCAAGGGGTCGTAAATCTTTAATTTTAAGCTACTTGTTGGTGTGCTTTCTGTGTTCTCCGTGAAATATTCATAACCATAATACATGTTCTGTTTTACGTAGACTTAAGATAGTCTTTGGTTCCACATATCATACAAATAATACATAATAAGCCCTCCTTCTAATTGTACGTTATAATACACAGCATAGAGATATGGAAAGTCATTATGGCGCAGAAGTTGTTCTTATTATCATGGGCTTTAGCAATTCCTAAAGTACTTCATAATGATACCAGCATCCCGTTGACGTAATATATTGAACTACATATACGAAAACTTTAAGAGAATCTGAATTAGCCAGAAAACCCGAGAGCACAACGGGTTAGTAATTCCAAACAAAAGTAAAATTTCTCTGCTGAGCCTACTCACTGTGCTCGAATTCCAAAAACGGTATAAATATACCAGTCGAGAAGCAAATAATGTGAATACAGGTAACATCCGTCAAAGGGAAACCTGGTAGTTCTCATGTTATACACACCTACGTACATAATTGACAAAAGAGGTAAGGATGGAACTAGATTTAATGCAGTACAAAAACGATTTCCGAAGGGGTAGAAAATCTTTCATCTTAAGCTATTTGCTAGCGTGCTTTCTGTTTCGTCTGTGAAATATTTAGAATAAAATTATACATGCTCATTTAGGTCTTCTATATTACATATCATACACACAATAACTAGCCTTTCTGATTGTCTTGATGCTATCTACAGGTATGCAAGGTAATTAAACGGTGGAAGTTTTTTTCTTATTATCATGAGCTTAACCCATAATTAAACTGATTCTTGATGTTGGTATCCCAAAGAGACGATATATTGAGCTACGTATACGACAAATTATAGAAAATCTGAATTCTTTGAAACCAACATACCCGACAGCATAGAGGTTTTGCTATCCTGAATGAAAGTAAAAAGTCCCCACTGAGCCAAAATGGCTGTACTCGAATTCCAAAAGAGCTATAAATATACCAGTGAAGAAACGAAAACTGGAGCTCAAAACTTTCATAGAGTTCTAATCTTATTTTATGGGGAACTGCTGCTCTCGTAGTCTGCAAGAATTTATATTTCGTGATCCAATTAAATTGATCGAAAAGTATTTATTAATATATCAGCCCAGCGGCTATGGGACCACAACTCCAGTTCATTCTTGGTTCTAATTTTGTTACATTGGCGCTTTCTCAATAAGTTTACCTGATTTGCTTTTGCTTAAAATTTTTAACTTTTACATTAAGCGTAATGTAAATATCGACGGCGACACAAGAACTAGGTTCAAATGCACAAAAAACATTTCAGATAAAGAGCTATATGCATAAGAAATCAAATGAGATAGAGGCAATATGGGCTTAATTGTGGAGTCAAAATTTTCAAATGTTCAGAGCATGTCGGGTTATTACAAAAATTAGAATGTGTCCGAACGCAACATTGATGTTTTTGCTTCATCTCCATTGTTTTAACAAATCCAAATATTCCAACTGACGATGCTTCGACCTATAAATAAGACCGATAAATAAATAGACTGCTGCCAATAGTCGTTAATGATATTGGCAAACTACAAAGAACATTTCGCGAATAATTTCATCGAAAAAAATATGGCTGTTCTTAAAATCTATAGCGATTAGTTAAAGCTCCACTGACAGCGCAGGCAAAAAGTCTACGAGTTCAATTCATAACGCTACATGCATGCGTTGGCGTTTAAACTTAACAAAGCTAATGAATTTCCACTGTTTCCGTCTTCTTTTTAGTAGAAGTACATGAATCATTTCAGATGCTTCATCTGAGTAAGCATCGCTTGCAAAGAATAAAAATAAATCCACAGCAACTTTGCTTACGCGGTATTGAAAAGCTATAATTAGTTTGTGTAGAGAAGATCTAACTCAGTTATTCTTGCTCTTGCTTTTATGTTTTCAGCCTATTTGGATATTGTTACAGCCTCTATGTTGTCCTTTCTGCCTACGTTTTGTTCCGTGAATTGAAAATCTGCATGCGTGTGAGAATGTATTTAAAAGAAGTCACTCAATCCAGGATTCGTAAATGAAACTTAATCATTTGTGCATCGAGGCGCGGAGGTCTTCAAAGAAAATGTCTAGTTCTAAGAGGAGCCCTTAATATAAAAACCAAATTTGTTACCTTTTGAACGTTATGCCGATCGTCTTCTAAGGAAGTCTTCTTTAACAACGCAAGCAAAATCTAGACAACTAATCGCGAAATACCCTCGTATATTGAAGACACAATACCCAATACAAATATATATATATATCAAGTGTTTGTTTCTACATCCTCCACGTTTCCTTTTATTACTAAAGAATACGTTTAATTTGATATATGGAATTATTAATTGGTAAAGTTAATAATCTGAGCACTATTAAATATCTGAATCGTGAATCTTGTAACCGGAAATAATTGCTTCATTATCATACATCTCTTGTTGCACCAACATATATAGTTTCCATTAGGATTCAAAGAAGATTTAATCAATATGACATGATAAGAAGGCTTGTTGGTAAAATACCTTAAAAATGTGTAAGTTATATGTATGTGGTCAGTCATAATATATATTAATGATTGCTTTCACACAATGCTGAGAACCGACATATTAATTACATGAAGCCTTAAGTTGAATCAGTGTACGCTGCAAAAACTTGGATTGGATCAAAAAGAACATGACATGTGGCAAATTAGGCAAAAACCGCTTAAGCTTGGGCTTCATTACAACTGAGCTGATATTTTACAATTTTTGGATGAAGAGAGCTGTCCATGTGAGGATTTCTTTATAGTGAGTTGTATGTTTGGTTTTTAGGGGGCGAAGTATTTTGATAATAAATCGTATATTTATTTTATTCGAAATTATCCTTTACTTGCCGGGAAATATACTTGCATGAAAGAGTGAAAGCGTGGCGTTTGTCAAAAATGGCCCATAGACTTGATAAGGCCCGTTTGAGATTCGGGTTTTCGGTTAAGTTTATTGTCCACCTTAAGCTCACTCGGCTAAATTTATGTTCCGAGATCTGCTTGTGAAGGTTAATCTTAAAATTTGTTTTTAATCGTTTAGGGGGAGTGACTGCATAATTATTTATTAGGGTTACATGCATAGTTCTTCTGAATATTTACCTACGTTTCTTCACAAATTAGTCAAGTGCATAGATACGGCTTCATAAAAATAATATTGTTGATGCCACAGAAAACCATAAAGGTCTTATAAAACAATAAGCGCTCAGGTGAAGCCAACATTTTCCCTGCTGAAGAGTTTTTTATAAGTCAATATGTATCCTCACAGTCGTATGTATTCAGTTGATTAAAAATTACGCTGTCCGCTTCAGACAAATATTGCAAGAGATGTGGAGTCAGACATGGTTTTGATATTGCATAAATTTAGCATCAATTCTGTAGAAGTTAACTCAGAACCAATTATACAACAGATTCCATTTTCCCATTCTAATAAAAAGGTTGACAATCAAGTCATCTACTTGGGAGGTGGCGAAAAAAAGAAAAGTATGCTACGCAAATTTAAAGTTGAGCACGTTTTATGAAGTACTATCACTGGCACTTGCTGAATACTTAACATGCATGAAAGATGCTACATTTTTCTTGTGTAAGCGATTCGCTATGTTATTTGGTAATAATCATGTTACAAGTAAAACCAGTTCAAACTTTGGACTAATAGTTGTTAGGAAGAAGTGCGTCACAGAAACTCTGTTTTATTTCGTGAAAAAATTTCTGAGCTAGGTATTTAAATTAGTGATCATCGTCATTAAAATTTAAACCCTTTTCCTGACTTATTATCGTACAAAATATTAGGACAAATTAACAACATAAGCACGTGTAATTAGCATAAACCATATAACATAAGCAATATTAATGTAGCTGAGTACATATAAAATATTACATTATTTCACGGTCCCAAGAAAAAGATTCCTCTTGAACAATATCTTTTGGTACCTTTTTAATAGATGCTTGGTATGAAATCAGCGAAAACTGAACAGTCTGCCGAGCTTCTACATTTGCAAGAATTTGCAATGGCTGTCAATTGTGTACTCACTCCCTCCAGTATGTCCAAATTGGGGTGACTTGACACAGTAGCGTTTAGGTAGAAGCAAAACAAAAGAGGCTGGAGATCCTAAGAGCAAAGAAAGGAGAATGTTTACATGAAGCTTCTGCTGGCTTATTTCCTTTCAAGTGTAAGAATACATAAACTTGGTTCCACGATCGTTGAACAGTTTCTACAGAATTATGAAAATATTTACCTTATTTAATCATTTTAACATAATCATACAAAGTCGAGCTAAGTTAATCAATAGAAAACTATTCTAAGAATATAGATTCGTTTGGCAAAAAAATATTTACTTTTAAAATGAGTGGCATTCCATTACACACGTTCTGTGTTTCGTTTTCAAGCTGGAAAATAAACAAAAACAATTTAATCGTACTTGCGTTTGGATCCCTAAGTCGTTGGTACTAATATTTCATGGAGTTTTTTTTCACTAAGCTAGTTGCACCGAAATGTCTTCTATCTAGACTACGTATGATAGTCTTATGAATAATGCAATTTGGAGTCAAGCGAAAATCGAAAAACTAGTTGTTTCAATTTAAACTATCGCCTTTTTTAATGCAAATGAAGTCCATTTGTCATGTCATTTGCATTAGGGAGGTTCCATAAGCCGAAAAACTCCTACCTTACAGATGATTTAGTATTACTTTTATGTTTAAGAGAAAATCAGTAAATTTAAGCACATTCAAAGACAATCCGTAGAGAACCAGCCACACTTCACGTGAGCTCCTCTGTTTAAGACACGTTTGAACATGTCATAAACTTCGAAGCATTCTGACATGGAGATTATCAGATCTCCCGTCGTGTTATCCGAATCGAATTATACGTAACCTCTAAAAGCTTTCTTTGTAGCTTCAATTCCTTTTTGTTTCAGAAAATGCACAATATTGTTTTCTCGCTTGTTTTGTTATACTTGGTACCGAATCCAGTACCTGAAACTGCCATTGCAAACGATTTATATCGTGAAAATAATCGATTTTTGTGAATTCAATTGCAACAAGCAGCACGATCTCTTCATATTTCGGTCACAGTTTTCCTTTCTTAATATATTGGTATATTTTCTTATGTAACGTTTTCCTGACGGTGGAAAACAAGAAATAAATAGAAAACGATGAAAATATACTAGTAGTGATTGGAACTTATAAGTGCTCCTTTGAAAACGGTTCAAGCACCAGCATTTCAGAAATTCTATCGATCAATTTTCCAACGATACTAGGGTCCTGAAAGTTTCTTTGCATTTGTCGTGCTGATTCATTACGAGCACTTTTCAAAATAATAAGTCTCCACTTGGAATTCCTTTCAATATAATAGACATTGAATGCAAAAACTATTGGTTATGAACAACGTGAGAAAATAAAAGTACATGCCGCATTGGAAAATGGGAGAAAATCATGCTCGAACGTGATAATGTTTGGCATTCATTTCAAAAAGTATTCATGTAAAATAGTTAAAAAATGGCTCCATTATATATAAAGTCATATGACTTTTAGCCTAACGTTTCAAACATTTGATACATCCTCCCATTTTGGGTTTTCCTTTTTCCATGCAAATCTATATTATCTGGATATTTTCGTGCATAAATGATACCTAGTTTATAAATGATTTCGACGAAAGACACTAATAACACTGGCTTGCAACCGAATATTTGAAACGAAACAAATACTGAAATGATTTTTGACAAACAAAGCTAAATGAAAGGAATGTTCATGCAAGATGAAGCCTCAACGAACCGATCCACCCATCCTTAGAGATTCTTTTGAACAAATCATAGTTGAATGAAATTATTTCTATTAAGTAGACTCAAAGAAAATCTATAATTTCACAGCTCAAATACAGATATATTATTTTACAAATCAATACCATGTATGTTTGATTTATCTTCCTTCCAGTGATTGTGCTAACGTTTAGTCAAAAGTAGAACAGGATATTTATCTTTGTTTTTAAAATCAATAAAACTTTGCTAAAGCAAAGCATGGACATCTGTTGATTTTTGGTCCTCTTTAAAAACTTACTTCATGGTTTACACTTGATGAGCAGCCAAATTACTGGAGCACCTAGTGGAATATTCATGACTAGGGCTCCTTAAGCTTCTTAACCAAATACTCTCTCGCTGTTTGAAACCGAAGGACCAGGTTGGTTTAGCCAACCACTCTTTTTGTGAAGATGATAATTTTGTATTGTGCATGAAATGAAAAGGTCAAACGTGAGATTATGTGAGATAATAAATTAATAGAACTCCGATTTTAGTTAATGGCAAATAAAAAGAAGTAGGAATTTAATTAGTCAAAAAGGAAGTTAAATTTTGCCTTGGAAAGATAAAAGATGATAAGACAGAAGAAGAAATCTGTCGTCTCTGTACTCTGATCATGGACTGGGCAAAGAGGCATATCTGCTCTTTTTCTTTATAGGTATTTTTCACCTTTTGACAACGTAGGTATAAGTACAAGTACATAGTAACAAATAAATGGAACATTCTAGCAGTCTGATGATGTGGCAGTTTCAATACATTATAAATGAGAAGCATACTTCACTCACAAAATGCTGACTCACAAAATATTTGTTCTAGAATGAATATATAACTCTAGTTCACAAAGCCACATCATCCCATCTAAGTAACACAGAAGAAGTCATTAAACTCGAAATGTACTGAAATATACAATAACAATGTTGCCAGATCTATTGCTCACAAATGTACTGGACAAACAAAGTACACTCTACATCTCATAAGTGCATAAAACATTTTTCTTTACAACGAAATAATACACCATTACAACGTTCCAAACACTATGTGTCCATTTATGTGATTTAGGCTACGCCAATACTAAATTTTTTATGTAATAAAATTCATGTAAAACATGTAAGTAGTCGGCACTTGATTTGGATTTTAAGCCTGCCAAAAATTATAGCCAGCATTAGAAATTAAATTTTAAATTATAAAAGTGCATTGCATAATTTTTATATGGAAATATCACGAATATTGCTGCACTATAGCATTTGCCGTTTTTGATGTATTGACGACTGGTACTCTTTTTCTTTGAATGTTCGTAAAATTATCGTCATCAGATTGTCGCCTCACAATTTCGTGTTCGCATAGATCGCACACAATAAAATGGTGACCTAATGTGCACGTAGTCACGTTTAAAATGAACATAAAAGGTATTAAAAATATATATTAAACAAATAAGATGTGTCGCATGCAAAACAATTAAAATCTGTTCTAGTTACTTTATGTTTTTTAACCCCGTTTTGTCTCTGATTCAATCCCCAATGTGGCTAATGAAATTGATTATTGTGGCAGAACATTTGAGAACTGTTTCCCTACTTCCCCGGTAACATTTATTATCACTTTCACAAATATTATTTGTTTTCACCAACGTAACTCTTCTCGATGCACTTGTCAGTCAAACCTTGATATTTGGAACCAAATCCTTCAGCCGCAATTCTCACCTGATGTCGTGTCGTTAATCCTCAACTGGGCGGTTTTTGTCTCGATCGCAATCCCAATTAATCGCTATGCATTTATCAGTTCCACGACCTTGGAACTTGTTACCCCTTTTTCCACCGCCATCGTGGCAATCATGTTTTGCATTACAATAGCAATTCTTGCGCTATTCCCTGTCATGAGACCGAAATTAGAGGAATACATGACCGGTTTTCATAAGCTCGACATTTATAACCTTTCACTCCACTTTCGGTTGTGCATATCACATTTGAACCAAAAAAGTATCCCTAACCGTCTTCACTGTCCACGCAGTCAGTGCTTCTGTCACCAACCTTTTCATGTGTGCACACTGCTTTCGCCACCCCAGATTTTGGCTGAAATTGCCTGAACATGTGCCGTTTCCGACTATAGAGTGTGAAGAA